>VUQH01036896.1:0-53777 GCA_015106775.1 Etroplus canarensis | reverse complement strand
GTTCTACGTCCCAAGAGCCAGTTTAGCAAGCCGAGGATTGGACCGCCAAGGTCTCCGCCCTGGACTGCCACCCAATTCACATAGCACCGGACCCCTATGGTCCCTGTTGCAGGTGATGAGCCCACTGGAGGGCGGACTCATGTTGCTTCTTTGGGCTGTGCCCGGCCGGGTTCCGTGGGTGAAACCCCGGCCACCAGGCACTTGCCGTCGAGCCCCTCCCCCAGGCCTGGCTCCAGGACGGGGTCCCGGTAACCCCAAACTGGGTGAGGTACACGGAATCCTGTCTCTTCATCATGGGGATCCTTGGACCGCTCTTAGTCTGGCTCTTCACCCAGGTCCTGTTTGCCATGGGTGACCCTACCAGGGGCAAACTGCCCCCGACAACATAGCTCCTGGGATCATAAGAACTCGCAAACCCCCCCGCCACGGTAAGGTGGCGATCCACGGGGGGGACAGCAAGTCAGTTAATCAAATTTCTTCCTTCCTAGAAGTGGTATTATTACAAAGTGTAAGAGTTTAAAAACCACAGCAACTCGTCCTTAGTGTGTCAGATTACATAAAGTTATGTTAGAGATTGCTGAGTGCTGATGTACACATTGCAGAAAAGTCACCAACACTCTGCTGACTAAATAACACAGCGTTCCAAACCTCCTCTGGCATTAATATCAGCACATAAACTATGTGCCAAGAGCTTCATGGCATGGATTTCCATGGCTGAACAGTTTACGCAAGCCTTAAATCACCAAGCACAATGCCAAGTGTCAGATGGAGTGGTATCAAGCACACCATTACTGGACTCTGGAGCAGTGGAAACACTTTTATATTTGGTAGGCTGATGGATGAGTCTCATTTTGGCAAATGGTACCTGCCTGACTGCACTACAAAGTTTGGTGGAAGACATATAATGCTGTTGGGATATTTTTCTGGGGTTGGTCTGGTCCAGTGAAAAGAAGTCTTAATATTTCAGCTTACCAAGACATTTTAGACAATTGTAATGTATTCAACTTTGTGGGAACAGTTTGGGGAAGGCCCTTTAGTGTTCAAACATGGCTGTGATCCCAGTGTACAAACCAAAGTCCATAAAGGAACGGATGGATCAATCTGGTGTGAAAGAACTCGACTGGCCCACACAGAGTCCTGACCTCAACCCCACTATACTATAATAGAGACTGAGAGCCAGGCCCTCTCTTCCAACATCAGTATCTCACATATATTCTCATGGATAAATGAGCAAAAATTTCCAAACATACACTCTAAAATCTTGTAGAGAGCCTTCCCAGAAGAGTGAGCTGCAAAAGATGGGACCAACTCTGTATAAATATCATTGGATTTAGAATACCTTTGTCCATATAATACATATGGCCTTGTAAATATCTCTGTGTTTTAATCCTATTTTATATTGTATTTTTTAAATTCCTGTTGGTCTCTCTGAGAGCTACTATAAGTAGTATAATCACAATAAAGTCTATTCTTATATTCCAGTTAATTGGGTAATTAGTGGGTTTTTTACCACCAGAGGGCACAAGACAACAGAGATTTTCTTTATGTCTGAATGTATGAACAAATGATATAACCTGAAAAATAATATAGATGGTTCAAAGCACATTTGCAATATGCTGAAAGAAGAGACTTTATGTTTCTATATTTTAGTTAGAGTTCAATACAAATCCAGCCAGTGTACTCCTAGTGCCATTCCTAAGTCCAAATAAATGGGGATGGTTGGATCAAGAAAGACATCTGGAAAAACATCTTTGCCAAGTCAAATATGTGGATCGTAAATAATATGATCAGCTGTGACAATAGCTAAAGGGACCAATAGTTAAAAGAGCTAGAGTATACAGGGAGGGACATAAGGGATGCCATGAATGAAACAAGATTTCCTGACAGAAATCAGGCTTCATATAATGAAATGAGTGTCTTCCTTTAAAGAGATAAGTGTATTTTTGGTGTGTCCTTGTCTATTAACATACATTCAAAAATTGCATGTTCACAGCTGTGACTCCATGAGACGATAACATACAAAGAAATCATTTCATGAGCTTGCATGTTTCCACAGAATCATTGGCACAGAGACTATCAAGCCAGGCTTTTCATCTATTCAAACTGCCTCATTAAAAATTAATCACAGGAGGTCATAGGAGAGAGAATGGAAGTCTCAGTGAGGTGGTGAGATCAGGAGGCAGCTGAAGGGTCGACTGCACAGACCACAAAGAGTAGAGCCCCCAACACCTGGACAAGGAACACAGAAGCCAATAGAGAACAGCAGAACCAGGTGGGTGAGAGGAAATTCTTAATAAAACACACATAGAGCAGCTGCAGAGAGAAACTTAAAATACAGATAAATTATCCTGTGGATCATTAATAATTCAACAATTTTAAAGTCTATCACAGTTTATCTCTAAACTATATGACATTATAGGCATACACTTAAGCATCTTTTGTAACTGTGAAAATAGTGATCAATTTGACTGAACAAGAAAATGCATTGTGTGAGCAGTGAAGAAAAAAATAGAACTCAAATGGACTGAAGAACTGAATTTAAAGATAAAAATCCTTGTCAGCATCCAGCAGTTAGTGATTAGTATGCAGCTGTTAGTGAATGCAAAGGGCTTGCAGTGGTACATGCACCTGGTTGGTATTGGTTTGTTAATAAGGGTGTTCCTGTGTTCAGAGAGAATGGCATGAAGTTGCATGCCATGTAAACAGTGGAGTGGTAGAGGAAGTTTGCACCCTTTAAAGTAGAAAAAACCTGCACTGCATAAATTCTCTATAACAAGTATAAGTTTTGCACAAACGTTTTAGAAATTTTACAGTGGCACAGTATTAATCCACATATTTGATTTGACAAAGATTTTACACCAGATGCCCTTCTCATGGATGTAGTGATGGAGGATATGAGGAGGACTGATGGATGAAGAATATATATGTATATGTATATATCTATATCTATCTATCTATATATCTATCTATCTATCTATATGTGTGTGTGTGTGTGTGTATATATATATACACACACACACACACACACACACACATATATATGTACACACACACACATGCACATTGGTGCTTTTCCTCTCATTTTCAGTCAAGTCCTTGTACCTGACTATTTTCACAGGAATGTTTTTGTTTGTTTAGCCACTTAACAGTGACCTATGAATCCAGCATGAAAAAGGTACCCAACACAAGGGATCAACCAGTACTGCGTCCACACATAACACACAACTTAGTAAAGTACCAATTTTAAATGATCTTTTTTGACACTTTATTACTAGAAGTTTAATAATTTTATTATTACAAGGCCTGTCACAAAAGCACATCATTTGTTCCTATTTCTTTAGTTGAAGCTATGAAAAATGCCAAAGATAACACAGTTTGACAAGTATAAAGTAGTATTTCTGCACCAACAAGGTGATTCCCAACGAACTATTAGCTGAAAACTTGGCATAACTTGCCATAGTGTGCAGTGTGTCCTAGAAAAATTTGAGGAAACTGGACAAGTGGCAATCCTAAACTATCTACATCAGATGAACTGTATCTGAAAATCCTGGTCCTTAAGAAATAGAAAAAAATCCTACAGAGATGTGACACAAGATCTGAAAGATGCATCTGGCCCTTCGGCTGATCCATCTACCATTCATCAAAGTGTCATCAGAAATGCTCTCAGTAGAAGGGTGGCTATCAAGAAACCATTTTTAAGGAAGAGAAATGGGAAGAGAAGGCTAAGTGTGCCATATGACACAAGAACATCAAGAAACTCACTGGCAATCATTATTATGGAGTGATGAATCCAAATTTGAAATGTTTGATTTAAATCATCATCATTATGTATGGAGGAGGTCAGGAGAGAGGTACAACAGTTAAGTGTCTACAGTCATCTGTAAGACAGGTTCTGTGTGGAGGCTCTGTCATGGTTTGGGCCTGCATTTCAGTCAGCAGTGTTGGGGATCTTGTCAAAATTGATGGAATCATGAACACAGAAAAGTACTGTTAGATTTAATTCCACCATGCAATACCATCTAGACAGCATCTGCTTTGCAATGGCTTCATTTTTCAGCATGATAATGATCCTCCCAGTGCAGTAAAAGCCTACCTGGATAGAAGTAGAACAATGGAACACCATCAATCATGGACCGGCCTCTCCAAAGCCCAGACCTCAAAATTACTGAAGCAGTGTGGAATCATTTTGAAAGAGAAGGGAATATAAAGCGGCCAACATTCAAAGAAGAGCTTTGGGAAGTCCTCCAAGACGCCTGGAGAACTATTTCTAAAGACTACTTAAAGAAATGACAAGAAAGCTTACCTAAGAGAGTTACCAAATATTGACTTTCAAGGTGGTTATAGCTGTACAAACTCTGTTTTTGCCTTGTGTACTGTATTTCCATTTATGTTTACATATGTACACATGTACTGAAATGGAATTTAGCGTGTAAAAGCCAAATTCATTATATTTGAATGCAGCTTGTTCAACTCTCTTGTTAAATAAATATTATAAGGATAAAGGGAAGGTGAAGTTTTTTCTGATGGTCTCATGTCAGTCTTTGTTCTGTACAGTTTCAGTCTGTATTCTATTTGTTTCACTGTCATGTCAGCATCCATTCTGTCTGGCAGCCATCTTTAGGTTTCAGTAGGGCTGCATCCATCGACTGGCATACATTTTTTGAGCAATATCTGACTAGTTTTGGAAATTTTTTTAGCAGAGTATGAAACACACACACTTATACTGCATCACTTCACACCATATTTTCCCTTGTGCAAAACTGAAAAATAACTATACAAAATTCTATTCCTCACTATATACTACCACTTCATTTTTTGTGTGGTAGTTTCTATCGTATTTGCTAAAATCCAGAAAAGTGACTTTTTGGTGACCATTAATTTCACCTTACTGTGAAAAATCACCTCACTTTACTATGACAAAGTGTCTTCTCTGATTTCTTCACATGCATCAGGTTAAAGCAAGACTTGAGAAAAGTGCATGTCCTGCACAGCCAGTCAAAATGTGGGACATTGTCTCAATGTGTGGGATGGAGGGAACAAGGGATAAAAATGCTGTGCAGCCTTACATAAAGAGGGACACCTGGTCACCCTACTCAAGACCTTTGCACAGTACTGTAGTTATGCTGCAAGGGCAAAGAATCATTTTGTTGTATTTCGTCTTTGTCTTTTGACTGTTCCCATTAGGGGTTGCCACAGAGGCTCATCCGCCTTTATCTCACCCTATCCCTTGCACCCTCTTCTGTAACACCAACCCCCTGCATGTCTTCCTTCACTACGGCCATTAACCTTCTCTGTGGTTTTCTTCTGTCCAGTATGATCCACTATCCCTCTTCTTCACACATCCAAGCCATCTCAGCCTTGCCTCTTTGACTTTCTCTCCAAACTCCACCACCACCACCTAGGTTAATCTTTTTTTTAATTATAATATCAAACTATGCTCAAATTTGATACTTCCCTGATACATATCTGAATGTTATTTCAGCATCAGCTGAATGAAAAAAGTAAACTGCATGGAAACGATGAGCGCAGCTGTTAAAGTTCTGTAATTTGACTTTGTGAACAGCAGCCGACAGGACACTGCCACCTGTCCTTTCTGTACCTAAACATAACTGTGTAGCTTTTAATGATTATTAATAACGCACTTTAAAATAAGATAAGGCTAGGAAAGTCGTGTCCATGGACACTAAATCAATAGATGCGCTCGGGGATATCCCTCCGCAAGTAGTCCCGCTTCTGGCAGGAGGGGCGGAGCCAGGCAACAGACAGACTGACACGTAACGAGCCGTGAAATTAAAGGAAGAAGCTGCATCTTTTCCTCAAGTTGCCTGTGGATGCTCCACTTCGATGTAGAGTCGAGCTGTCCCAGCCCAGAGGCCTATTTGGACGCCTTAACAAAGCGACCGAAGCGGGACTCTCGGACAGAGCTAACCGACGCTCAAAATGAGATTCTCCCTGTTCGTTTCTGTCCTGCGGTCGGTCGGCCCGGTGGTGATCGGCATTTCTTTGGGCTTTACGCTGAGTTTACTGAGCGTAAGCTGGTCGGAAGAAGCGTGTTATCTGGACAGTAAGGAGGGGGAGGATGTGTCTTTAGGTCAGGATGGACTGCTCAAGGGAGCCCGAAAGCCCAACTCCATTTCTACTGTCAACGACGTGGAGTCCGAGGAGGATTTTGAACCGAGAATAGTCCCGTACAAGCAAGTCCAGCCGAGCGCCCCGAAGAAAGTTTTCAGGTAACTCGCGTTCGACTTTAAGTGCAGAGCGCAGACTGGAAGTAAGCTGGCAGCGTGTGTCTGCCGCTTGTTTTGAATCCAGGTCACGTTATTACACACAGCGGCTCAGCAGGCCGCAGTGTGGCTCATACTCACTACATGATGACTGGTCATTAATGATGATGAAATCAGTCTCTGTGCTGCTTCACATGATGCCATGTGATCACAGGTAGGGGAACCAGGTGTGCACAGCATTTTTATCCCTAGCCCCTCTGTCCCATATATTAACATAATGTGATTGTATCAAGTTTACAAAAGCAAAAATGAAAGTTCCAACCACTGGCGAGTGTAGACCCCTTTTTTTGGGGTGCCCAAGCACCCCTTAATTTCATTTTAGCACCCTTAACAATGACAAGAGTAATAGTACTAATATAAAAAAAAAAAAAAAAAAAAAAAAGGTAAAGTCTGTTGGGCTTTTACACCCGAGCCCTTGGGGCTCATCCGGCCAGAGCTTATCCCTGGTTTCTGTGGATTCCTCCTGGATGGAATGGTAGTCCATCGCAGGTTACCTTCCCAGTATTTTGCTGGTACCTATTTTTTTTTTACTGCTGGGTGTACAGAGACATGCTTGTGGTTGGGACTTTGCCAGAGGGTCTTGGCACGCTGGGGGTCTGACTAGGATTTGAACTCACGACCTCTTGATCATGAGCCTGGCACCTTAACCATTACACCACCGCCCCTGCTAATAACTTTTATTATTGTTTTCTAACATGGTCAAGGAGACGGTGCGGGTTCAAATAGGCTTGAATGTCTAGTGTTCTTGATGTTACAGTACAAGACAGTTGTGTGTGAGGTCAGAAGATGAATATGACAAGAGAGATCAGCAGTTCAGCTTTTTATGCCCTGGTATTTACATCTAGATATGTTCAGCAACATAGAACATTATGTATCTTGATGTATGCTCAATCATCCAGGCAGGTAACACTTCAAAAATTGATTCTGTTCATCTGGACACAAAGTTTTCCGTAGGAGAAACGTTTCGTCACTCATCCAATGAATAGAACATTATGGATCAAACCACCCAGTGTTTCAAGTGCGTGTAAGAATTGGAACAGAATGTTTTCAGTAAATAAAAGTCAAAAATGCTTCATATTTGGTTGCATATCTCTTGCTCACAATAAATGCATCAAACCTAGACTCCACCAGATTTCATTATTGGTTATGCCTTTCGAAGGCTTTCACCACAGTATTTTTTAGTTGTTGTATGGGGTGGCAGCCTGATTTGCCAGTGTCTGAATGGGATGGTGCTTCATGATTTGATGGAGTGTTATCTACTTTACAACAGATTTAACTTTATTTGGGGAATTTCTGGCCACTGTTGAGTTTTTGCCTCAGGTTTCAATTAAAAAAAGTCTTTGACACTACAGTAGACAATCCAACTAAATAGGTTGCGTTTGAAAGTAACATTGCTATGTGTACCTAACCGAACTGAGGTTTGCAGAGGGGGGTAAGAGTTACATATGTTTCTAAGCAGCATAGTTCATTATTCATTTGTTAAATATTTTGTGGTGTAGTCATCTTACTAAAATTGATTCATTTATTATTGTTGTTATATCAGTGCATTAATTTCAAGTCACTGTATGCATGGCATTCTGATTGGGGTCTGAACTCTTCTGAAGGTCTGATCCTAGAATCCCCACTGGTTTTAACCCTTACTGCAGTAGACAAAAAGGGCATACAAAGAACTGTAATTACAACTCCATTTGTTACAACTCTGTGTAAAATATAAATAAAAAGACACTGCAATTTAACAAACCAATATTTTGTTTAAAAAAGAGCATAGAAACATGTCAAATGTTGAATGTGAGACATTTTACTCTTTTATGAAAAACACTAGTGCATTTTGAATGTGATGGCAGCAACATGTCCCAATAAAGTTGAGACTGGGCCATGTTTACCACTGTGTAGCATCCCGTCTTCTTTTGGCAACAGTCTGTAAACATCTGGGAACTGAGGAGACCAGCTGCTTTTTGACTTTTGGGAGAAGAATGGTGTCCCTTTCTTGTCCGACATAGGATTCCAGTTACTCAACAGTCCTGGGTTTTCTTTGTCCTATTTTGTTTCATATGCCAAGTGTTTTCAGTTGGTGAAGTCTGGACTACAGGCAGGCCAGTCCAGCACCTGGACTCTTCTACAAAGAGTATTTTAATAGCTGCAGTATGTGGTTTCGCATTGTTTTGCTGAAATATGCATTATTTTATCCAACCTTTTTGGCTGTCCCTGTAGCGTAGTGGTTTACACATTCGCCTCACAAGGAAAAGGTCCCTGGTTCAATTCTAGGTGGGGACACAAACCCCTCTCACTATGGAGGGTTGCGTCCGGCACAGAACCTCTGCCGAATTACCAATGCGGATTAATCTGCTGTGGCGACCCCTTGGGGAGAGTACAAGGGCCAAAGGTACATATATCCAACCTTTTTGGAATTGGGAATGTAGTAAGAGAGCTGAGAAAATTCGATTCTAATAAATATCTGTACCTTAAATGACTAATGTATGTGTTTATTTCTAATGTCAGACTGACTCTTATAATTAGTAAAAAGTCCCAAAAACTCTGCCATACATTTAGTGTTTTGAGATCTGGTCACCCTATGTAGAGCTGTCACTCATTGTCATATAACTATGCCATTTTACCAGAGTATCATCATAAATAAAACTATTAAAGCACAGCTAATTCATTCAGGGTCTGGTTCCTTTTTCCAAAATTCACAAGAAGTGTGACAAAATGCCAAATCTGCCCCACTTCCTCTGCTCTTTCTATCTTAACACTGACCACAGTAGAGCCAAGTTTAAAAAAAGACTTGCTTAGTGCTGCAGCATGCCTCCACACTGAAGGCTGTCTGACATTTTTTCCCTGGATAGAGACCTTGTTTGAATGCTAGCCTTTTACACCCACAGTGGTTGAATTTCATTTCAATTCTACGAAAGAGTCTTTCCTTGTAAAGAAGTTCTGCTGAGGTTAGAGATGCAAACATTCAAGTACCCAAGTTTTAGAGGCCACATGTGCAATACAGTGGTTTATTCAATTAAGGATAGCTAAACTCACAGTCACTTTATTAGTTACACCTTGCTAGTGCTGGGTTTGACCCCCTTTTGCCTTCAAAACTGCCTTAATTTTTTGTGGCATAGATTTATTAAGGTGCTGTAAACATTCCTCTGAGGTTTTGATCCATATTATTACGATAGCCACATCCCAAAGGTGCTCCACTGGATTGAGAGCTGGTGACTGTGGAGGTCATTTGAGTACAGTGAATTCATTGTCATGTTAGAGAAACCAGCTTGAGATGATCTAAGCTTTGTGACGTAGTGCGTTATCCTTCTTATAGCAACCATCAGAAGATGGTTATACTATGGGTATACCGTGAGTATACTGTGGTCATAAAAGGACAGACATGGCCAGCAACAATACTCAAGTAGGCTGTGGTGTTTAAACAATGCTCAGTTTATACCAAGGGGCCTTAAGCGTGCCAAGAAAATCTCCCCCACACCATTACACCACCATGGATCCAACCTAACTTGTTGATACAAGTCAGGGTGGATCCATAGTTTCATGTTGTTTGTGCCAAATTATTTCCCTCCCATCCAAATGTGGCAGGAGAAATCAAGACTCGGCACAACTGGGAAGGTTTTTCCAGTTTTCTGTCATTCAAGTTTGATGATGATGTGTGAATTGTAGCCCCAGTTCATTGTTCTTAGCTGACATGAGTTGGACCCAGTGTGGGCTTCTGCTGCTGTAGCTCATCTGCTTCAAGGTTCGACATGTTGTGCATTCAGAAATGCTCTTCTGCATACCTTTGTTATAACAGAAGGCCTTCTTGATAATGTATGCATGGCATTGAGTTGCTGACATGTTATGGGCTGATTAGATATTTGCATTAACAAGCAATTGAACAGGTATACCTAATGAAGTGTCCAGTGAGCGTATATCTCGTAATTGTTTGAATTATTGAATTATCTGCTGCTGTTTATTAAGTTTATGGAATATCAAAAAGCAGTGTGAAACACCAGATCTCATTAAACTCAACATGGGGCAAAAATATGTTTGTACTTGACATGGTATTAAAGTAAGCAGGCTGTGTCTATACTGGTAAATAGAAGGAAATAGACTGTATTTTTTAATTGAAATGTTTCCGGCTTTTTTTATTCACATAAATGGAAGTTTAAGATTTTTCAAAGGTCGTACACTTCTGTGTTCCCTTTCAACTGTTGCTGCAAGAAAAAAACTGTTTATTTCAGATTTTGATCCACTCTGATAACAATCTTTGGTTTTCAGTTGCGACACCGTTTTTGTGAGACACGTCTTCACTTTTGTAAACTTGAGCCAATCAAAATGTGGCACATTGTCTTAATATGTGGGGCAGAGGGACAAGGGATAAAATATGGCACACCTGGTCTCCTTACATAAATCAAGAGCTCAATGTGATATGCTCACATGCTTTGTTTGTCCAACCAAGCAGCACATAATGCAAATATATTTAATTTGGGATCACATGTGTGAACAGAAAAGCTGCAAATCCTCAGGTTTGAGTGGCTTTTGAAATGGCATTCTCTTGACTGATTTATTGACTAATAGTTGCAGCTCTAATAGCGGGCCAATATGAATATGAATGGCCCATAGAGTATAATAAGGAAAAGTTTTATGGGTTGTGGTAAGCGATGAATCATACACGCAAGTCTTTGCATGTTTTCTTTAAGAGTTTTAAGAGTTTTTCCATGTTAGTCTGCATGTCAGGATATTTAAAATAATCTAGAAGACAGACTTGTTGTCAGTTCCAGTGTACTCATTGTGAAATTTTGTACAGATACACATGATTAAAGTAACCTATGACTGATAAACTCTTCTTTACACTATCTTTGAATTTTTAGCCACCGCAAACACCACAGATGAAAATAAGTTGCTACCATAGGTAAACATCAGTATTAGTTAATGCGGATATTTGGCCATTATATTGATTTTTTGGGGGGTTTTGGTAATTATCTTTTCCAGAAACTTAATGAGCTGATCAGGTAAGTAATGTAAACAAAATAATGTCTTGAAATATAAGACCAGTTTTGACAATTAAAGCGTGGTTGGAAGTTTGTCTGCTAGTTCTTTTAGGAGAAATTTTCATTCATGTACTCAAGTCACTGTTTGAAATCTCTTTCAGGGCTAAATACATAAGCACAGAGTTGGGGATGCGAGAGCGTCTGTTCGTTGGGGTCCTGACATCTAAAAACACCATTAACACATTAGGCGTGGCTGTTAATCGCACTATCAGCCATCACCTGGAAACTGTTATCTTCTTTACTGGTTCACGGAGCCGCAAAGTCCCTCACGGCATGTTTGTGGTGTCTCATGGAGATGAGAGACAGATATGGAACATGTTTCAGACTATCAAATACATTTTAGACCATTATATCAATGAATATGACTGGTTCTACTTTGTCCAAGATGATGCCTACACTGAAGCTGACAGGATCAAAGCCTTGGTGGAACACTTGAGTATGGATCGAGAGCTTTACATGGGCAGTCCTGAGGAGTTCATTGGTGGGGAGATGGAAGGGAGGTACTGCTACGGAGGGTTTGGCTACCTCCTGTCACGTAGCTTGCTTTTAAAACTCCAGCCTTTCCTGGAAAACTGTCGGAATGACATCCTGAGCGCCAGGCCCGATGAATGGCTTGGAAGATGCATCATTGATTACACCAGCATAAATTGCGTTGGTGCATATGAGGTAGGTTGCGAAAGTGTCATAGGATGTACGGTTGTGCAAAAATTTTTTCACAGGACTCTATCTAGACCTGTTAAAAACTAAATACACCCTTACTGCTTCCATAGGAATTAAGAGGGATTTGGGCTTGTTTTGCAGCCATAGGTCCTGGGCTCTTTGCAGTCATTGATCTTCTCTGTATATCAGAGTATTCTCAAGTCAGATGTGGGACCAGCTAAAGTTTGGCTGAAATCAGGTCATGCAGCAGGACAATTATCCCAAACACACCAGGAATTTTACAGCAGAATGGCTGAAAAAGAAAAGAATCAAGTTGCTGCAATGGCCCATTCAAGAATTCTGTGGCTGGACCTTAAGAGAGCTATGCATAAACAAATGCCGGCAAACCTTGATAAACAGAAACAAAGTTTCAAAGAAGCGCAGATCAAAATTCCTCCACAGTGTTGTGAGAGACTGATAGTCATAGAGAACACTATTCCTTCAAGTTACTGCTGTTAAAGGTGGTTCTATTAGTTATTGAAGCATGGGGTGTACTTAGTTTTTTGGTACTTAGTTTTTTGTAACATGAATTTGAAAACTTTCTTTTTACATGGCTAATTATTTTGAAGTTCCTTTTCAGCTGTTGCCATCTTGTTGTTTTGAAACAGAAGGTGGCGAGTGAACGATCAATCTAACTGAAAAACTTTGGAACATTGTAGGCTGATAAAGTAGCCATTTGTCAGTCACAATTTAAGCCTACTCTAAAGCGTATCCTGCTTCATCCTCATTTCTGACACTAAATGGAAACATAATGTACAAAGTAAAGAATAATGTATTAAATAAGGCTTTAAACAAGTGATTGAGACCATAAACTTATTTAAAAAAGCATTTTTTGGGATCATAAATCAGGGGAGCTGATAGTTGTTCATCCCCTAGATTTCTGCACGATTTGACATCTTTTTGAAAACAGAAAGTCCCCCCTAATGGCCATTAGAAAGAATGCAGTTTTAAGGGATCATCAGCTTCTCTTTTCAGGCTACATCCATTTTTTTAAGGGGTCTTTTTTGTGGATCAGAATACAGTTCATAGTTAAATCAGTACTGAGCTACAAAGAAAACATGCACAGCGTCTGTCAGTCAGAACTGCCATATGACAGGTTATAGCAGGGGTCCTCCTCCTTTACTGAAAAACAAAACTGTGACGTTAGAAGTTCTGCTTTGTCTCTGGGAAAGCACTTAAAGCTGACAGACAGCTATATAAAACTGTAATTACCATGCTAGCACAGAGATGGTATTTGTATTACAGAGTGGTTTGCTAATACCCTTCAGCCTTACATTTTTTTTCCACAGCTCCAGCAGCAACGAGGAATAGGCAAACCGGCAAGGAGAGCACAGCTGAGAGTTCAGCTTAGATTCAGTGGTGTGAAAATCCCCTGTGGGGCAACATGCTCTGCTCCTATAATGTCATTAGCATTTAAGGTCAAACACGCTCTGTCCCAGCACCCTTTCAGGTGTCATGCAGGGCAGTTTGCTTCACCCATATTAAAGTTTTTAGTTTTTGAACATATGGAAAGCTGACTTTTACTATTCTTGCTATATATAGGCCTGGAGTTTGAAGTTTACATCTTCCATAGATGTAGCTTCCATTTTCCTTGCCTTGGCCTTCTCCCAAAGCAGGAAACCATCTTGTACCACAGCTGAGAGTGAGTAACTTGGCTATCTAAAGTGCCCTGAGCCGGAATAGCTCCAGCAGAGCCCCCCCAGATAAGGAGGAAAAACAGGAGGGGAGTTAAAGGGCCTCATATGGGTGGAGAAAACAGCCTGAACAGAGACCCAGACATTTTTTTTCTGCTAAGAGAGAGCACTGATGACAATTAGGCACGGACAATGCTTCACTAAGTTTTCAGCTACAGGCTGTAAGCTGTTGGCAAACATTTGCAACAGAATTGCCTCACTGCTCAGTTAAGCATTGTCTCTGTACTTTGTTCTTTTAATAGCTTGATCAGATTGGGTTCACTTTTTTTAATCACTCAAGCTCCTTAGGTGGTTACTTTGTTTTCAGCTTAAGTGACTATGTCTGTAAGTGGGATTCTGCCGCCTGTATCAGTCACTTCTCATAGTTTCCCCTGTACATTTCAACTCGTAAGTCTTTGTTTCCCTCAGAAGGCAGAGAGGCTCTTAAATGCCATGTGCCCAAAACAAACATACCCTGAAAATAACCAAAGTGCTCCAGTTATATAACAATTTGGTTCATTTTTAAAAAATAAGCCATGGGTCTTTATTATACTGTGCAATTATGATCGACCTTGCTGCACAGATGAGTCCAAAATGCTGCCTAGTTGGCACGTAATGTTTGTTTGAACATAAGTAACAGAGCAGAACAGCCAAGCTTGGAGCAGCATTGTTTGTGTCATGTCATCACACCTCTGTGTGATTCCTTTCAGGGACTTCACTACCACCATTATGAGTTGGGAAAAAACTCTGATCCAAGTAAAGAGCAGAGTGAAGAGTTTAAGAACGCCCTGACCGTCCATCCAGTGTCAGACCCTGAGCAGATGTACCGCCTGCACAGATACTTCTCTGAGATTGAGCTCCAGAAGACTTATGATGAGATCGCTAAGCTGCAGGTAAGCTGATTTTCAAGTGTCGCAAATCACCTGTGGACCAGTCAGAAACAAAAACCTGCCTTCTCTGTGCTATTGTTGGTACAAAATACCCGAAATGTAATTAGGACTAGCTGTATAAATGTACTTATTGTGTTTCCACAGGCAGAAATAAAAAATGTGAGTGTGGTTGCTTTTGAAGGCAACCGAAGCGCCCAGTGGCCAGTGGGGATCAATCCTCCTTTTGAACCAAAATCTCGGTTTGAAGTTCTGAAGTGGGAATACTTCACAGAGGAGGAGATTTATTCGTGTGTCGATGGCTCTCCCAAGTGTGAGCTGCGTGGCATTGACCGTATGGATGTTGCTGATGTCATTGACACTGCCATAGAAGAGCTAAACAAGAAATATATGCCCGTCTTACACTTGAAAAAGCAGCAGTTGATTAATGGCTACAGACGCTTTGACCCCATTAGGGGGATGGAGTACACCTTAGACCTTCAGCTGGAGGTTGTTAATCAGAAAGGTCACAGTCGCTCCATCACAAAGAGGGTTCATCTGGTGCGACCTTTGAGCCAGATAGAGATCATTCCCATGCCATATGTCACTGAAGCTACAAGGGTCCACATCATTATACCGCTTACTCTGCAGGACCGCAACTATGTCAACCACTTCCTTGAAGTTTTTGCCTCCAATGCCTTTGAGACCAGTGAAAATGCAATCCTTACATTTTTGTTTATTTATGACCCAGTGGAGGCACAACAGGTTAGCCAGAATGATATATTCGCCAGTATAAAGTCTCAGATCAATGTTTACGAACGCAAATACCCCACAGTGAAAATTCCGTGGATCAGTGTCAAGACGGAAACGCCATCCCAGATCAAATTCATGGACATCATCTCAAAGAAGCACCCAGTTGACACTCTCTTCTTCCTGGCTAAAGTCAGCACAAACATAAATTCAGAATTTCTGAACCGCTGTCGCATGAATTCCATAAACAACTGGCAGGTCTTCTTCCCCATTCATTTCCAGGAGTACAACCCTGACGTGGCCTATCACAACCAGCCACGTCCTGCCACGGTTGATCTGGTCAAGGACGCAGGCCATTTTGACCGCATGTCATTTGAAGAAACATGCTTTTACAACTCGGACTACATGACAACACGCAGCCGAATGGCGGCGGACGTCCAAGAAAATGAGGAGATTCTGGAGAGCCTGGATATCTATGAAATGTTTGTAAAGTATTCAGGTCTGCACGTCTTCAGGGCAATTGAACCAGCGTTACACCAGCAATACCGCTACCAAGCCTGCAACCCAAGACTCAGTGAGGACATCTATCACAGGTGTGTTCAGAGCAACTTGGAAAGTCTCGGTTCACGCTCTCAACTTGCCATGCTGCTTTTTGAGCAAGAACAAGGAAACAGCACTTAAAAAAATACCAGTGAAACCTCTGCTCGTGCACGTGAAATAGTTTTTTTGATCCAGGCTTGAATTCAGGGTGAAACGGGCAACCATTGTACTACCACCCGTAAGTTAAACCTTACATTTTCCCCTAAATACAACACATTTAGGGGTGCAGTTTGCCTGATTTTCTCCATCCTCCTGTATGCATCAAGGGCTGTTTGGTTTATTTGGGCTCTTAGCTAGTTTGGATATATGAATGCAGTACACTCCCAGTGAAACCATTTTACAGTTTTTATATAATTGCGTCAAGCAGGCTTTGACCACTAGAGAGAAGAAATTTACAGCAATAGTGAATTTTTTTTGGTGAAAGTGTCCACTGTATGTGGTAGTCTGTTGGAGACAGTGTTCAATGGGATTTACAACCTTGAGTTTTGTGCTTGTTTGAGCTAACGTACTGGATACAACTGCTCAACCAAATGAACAAATACGAGCCGCATAAAACAAAAGTTTTGGTGGGTTGTTGCATGTCAGTGGGAATGTCCTTTGAATTAATGTTACAAATGGTATTAGCTGTTTAACATTAATAGATTTTTTTTTTTATACTGGTACGTTGCGCCACAGTCTGTGTCCCTTCACAGAGGGGCACTGAAATGCTGCACTTGTGATTTTTACTGAGTTGAGTATTTACCAAAGTGCCTTGACAAAGACGTTTCATACGTTAGCTGTTGAAATGTCGCATGTTTTTGCCGTTCACTCCATCAGGTGATGCACATCTGATTGTTTTTATTACATTTAGTTTTGCTGCAACATTAATAACCTTTGAATAGATGGGAGGTTTTACTTTTCACTGTGTATAAAGTGGGTTCTTGGTTAGCTTGGTTAAACCCACAGACTGAGAGATACCATGATCCCAACTGTCCACAGGCTGCACATGTCAGGGGAGTTTCAGAGAAATGTAGTTAGGTCCATAAGGATTGTTCCTGTAGTGTAGTGGTTTACACCTTCACCTTCCAAGCAAAAGGTCCCTGGTTCACTTCCAAGTGGGGGCACAAGCCCTTCTCACCGTGGAGGGTTGTGTCAGGAAGGGCATCCAGCGTAAACCCTCTGTCAAATTACCAATGCCGATTAATCCACTGTGATAACCCCTTGGGGAGAATACAACAGAGCAGCTGAAGGTACATTTTACACATAGGTCCATAAGTTTTGGGACGATGACACATTTAAAAAGAAAAATGCCTCTGTAGACCACCACAGTGGATTTTAAATCAAACAGCTGAAGTGTGATCGAAGTATACAGTAACTCTATCTATCTATCGATCGATCGATCGATCAATCGATCGATCGCCATTTACTTGGGGCAGATGCAAAAATAGCTTGCAAATCACAGGTTTTTTCATCTTCATTAGGTTGGGGTTGCTTCACTTTTTCTTTTTTCTTTTTTGATTTTAGTTATTTTTTCTCCCATATGATCAGTTTTTTTCTTTTTCTTTTATTTACTTTGCTTGTTTGTTCCCTGCCCCCCCTTCCATTGCCCTTTTGGTTTTTTCCTTCATAACAGAATCATGCACATCTGTCACCATGACTAATATGTATGTTCAGTTCATTTTTTTAATGTTAAAATTGTCTGTTGTCTTCTGCAGTGTCCTATGTGTGTGTCCTGTCCTCTTATGTCTCTTGTCCTAGTTTTGGGAAAGATTTAAAAAAAAAAGCTCCATATAATAGTCATACAGAGAACATAAGAATGTCGCAGATTAAATATTGCATTTCATTTGATTAAAATATATTTTCATATTAATGCAGAACAGAATGAAAGAACTCGATCATATCTTACTAGGTCGTTTAATCATGTGTACTGTAGCCACAGTACAAACATGCATAGATTATCTTACAGCATCAATCTGTGCAAACATATCTTAAGAGCAAAATAAACTTGGAAAAGTTACATGTTATTTGTTATTTTATGTTTGTGACGAGGCTTCACGAAGGCTGAGATCCCCTCCGCACTCCTGCACATGAGAGTGATATGTAAAGACTTCTCAGTGACGCTATTCAAATGCCACGCAAGCCTCAAGTCTAATAATTTCCTATTGTGGTCTTATAAATTTGTGACTGCTGTCAAAGGCTTAACCATCAATGTTCTTGTTTTGTTTTTTTGTGCATCAATTGGGGCTCAGCATTTGACTCAAGTTGCATTTGTGTGTGAATGTTGCCTTTCCAATTTCAGTATACACTAAAAATAAAATTACACAAAACAGCAGAAAAAAATGCAGTTGAAGTGCAAGCTTTCAGCTTGAATTCGTGGGGTTTTTCATCAATAAACATTGGTGACCCAGTTCCACTGGCAGCCATACATACCCATGCCACAACATTGTCTCCACTGTGTTTGACAGATGATGTGGTACGCTTTGGATCATGAGCATTTCCTTTCCTTCTCCATACTTTTCTCTTAACATATTTCTGGTACAAGGTCATCTTGGTTTTATCTGTCCAAAGAGTTTTTTTTTTCCCAGAACTGTTCAGGCTTTTTTTAAAAAATGCTTTCTGGCCAAATCTAATCAGGCCTTCCTGTTCTTGAGTGTAAGCAGTGGTTGTTGTAAACCCTCTGTATTTATATTCATGGAGGCATCCCGTGATTGTAGGCTTTGACAATGATAAGTCTATCTCCTCGAGTGTGTTCTTGATTTGGCTAGATGTTGTGAAGGGGTTTTTGCTACCTAAGGCTTTCTGTGATCATCCATTTTGACTGTCTCTCGTGGTGTTCTGGGCCATTTGATGTTTCGGAGGTGGTCAGTGCGTTCCTTCTTTTTAAGAATGTTCCAGATTGTTGTTTTGGCCAGTAGTAGTTTTTGCTATCTCTCTGATAGGTTTGTTTTGTTTTTTCAATCTATTAATGACCTCCTTCACTTGCATCATCACTTTGGATCTCATATTGAGAGTTTCAGTGAACAGTTACCAAATGCATGTTGAACACTTGGAATCAACCTCAGATCTTTTATTTGCTTAGTTTGTCATAGAATAACAAGAAAACAGGCCTTTACTATCCTGTATTATTATTATTTTATTAACCTTGAGATGAACTCTCTTTTGGAAGAGTGTCCTGGGCTGGAGCTCCCAGAGAAAACCTGCGCAAGCATGGGGAGAACATGCAACCTCCACACAGAAGGGCCCTACCTGGGTTTTAACCCAGGACCCTCTTGCTGTGAGGCAGTCACTGATCCACGCTGCTATGAAACTGCTTGTCAGTCAGTTGTCCAGTTAGGCGCCGATGTATAAAAATGGCTGTAATTCATAAGCAGTTATTGCAGTTAGTTTGTTAAGCCCCATAATTAAAGCTGAAAGTCTGCACTCTGATCCCATTTTGACTGTCTCATTTAAAATCCACTGTGTTGGTGTACAGAGGAAGGAAAACACTGTCCCAAAACTTATGGCACTAACTGTATCTGTTGGTCTTTATATGTAACAGGAAAAACAAGACTTGTATCACATTCAGAATCACAATCAGAATACTTTATTAATCCCAGGGGGAAATTGCATTTATATGTATTAGATAAAGGCCAATGATGTGTTCTTGAGTTATTTAGTGTTTCTCTCCGTAGAAATTTACTTCTAGGAAGCAAGACAGAATTATAAATAATCTATGAGGGGGTTCATGAAAATGTCTGATGGGACTGAACAGAATTTCCATTGTTTTCAAGAGGCCCCTTTGAAATATATGGTACTTCAAGTTAGAGTTAAATTAGTTTATAGATGGCAGAAATAAAGAATATATAAAACATTCTTATTTGTTGTCACAAAGTATAGAAAGTCTGTATTCTCTAAAATAAACTGTTAAGCTGTTCCAAAGAATTTGGACTGTAGTGTTAAGATAGTGTAAGTCATTGATTGGTGTCATTGTCCTCCACACAGTGAGCTCAGTTTAAGAAATGGCTGCTTTCTCCCAGTTGTAGCACTGTCTGATGGGAGGTCTTTTCTGTCATACTGAGCGGAGGTGGAGGTGCTGGTACTGGACGCCACAATGTTTGGAGTCTATTATAATGTGCAATATTACAGATGACACAGCTGAACATATGTCTGATGGAGGGCACGGCTTTTCATTTGAAAGCAGTGTGTATATCACAATACTGTACATGACTCATGCTTTCTGTTTAATACGAAGTAAATACACTGTAATTTCTTTTGAGAAGACCTTTTAATGTATTTTGCTGACACTAGACACTTTTCATCATCCAGTTTACTTTGAAATACATAAAATCAAGGCAAGTCCTTTTATTTAACTGTAATTGGATTTGATGTATACGTTGGAAACACTACATCCACATCGGTGGTCCTAAAAGGTGTTTTGCTGTACTGTCCGCCATGCATTCATTTCCCGACGCATCTTTTTCTTAACGAGAGCAGTCTTTTACCGTGACGGTGCATCAGCTTGCTTAGTGTGAATGTTCTCAATACTTTGAAGAGTGTGACGCTAATAATGTGCGTAATTGAAATCTTCCAAAAAAAAAAAAAAAAAACCCCACTGTGAAAGATGGAGGGCTGAGATTACAATATGAAGTTCTTGTGGTGATCCGCTGTCTTTGACTTCTGTAGACACCAGAAGCCTAAAATTAAAAGAGCGCGCCGATTAATTATCCCGTGCTGTTAAGGCGGCCGTCATCGCTGAGCGAAATCTCTTAAGTATTTTCTCCATAATTTATTTAATCTGTCATATCTCCTGAATTATGCAGATTCTAAATACTTCTGCACTAACAGAGGCTTTCATGACATTCTCTGTACGTGTTTAAATATTTTATAGACACTCTATTTTTAAACCCTTTTTTTTAAACATCTCTATTTACACTGCAGTTGCTATTTTATTATTTTGTGACAAAATCAAGCATATGCTTTATCATACTTTGTATGTTGTGTTTTTTAAAAAAAATTCACATTCACTTTAGAATCAAGCAGTTCTTTAAAAAAATAATTTCTCTTGGTGGTTGGACCTGTTGGTTTACAATGTTTTATGCACATGGGTTACCTGTAAAACCAAAGCAATACTTTTTAATTAATGCTCATCACATGTATTATTTGCTGTAATTACCAATAAACTGTGAATTGTAATTTTTAAATAAAGAATATTTAAATATATTTTCTGTTTGCATTGTCTGTATTGGTGTAAAATAAAACCTGTCTTTGGTAATGCAGGTACAGAATCTTTTTTTGTCCTTTAGGTGTCAGCAGATGAACATGTTTACTGTCTGCAACGTACGTCCCAGACCAGTAATGCCGGCTGGCTGCTATATGCTTAGGATTGTTACAGATCAACATGTAGAAATCACATTTCTAATACAAAGCTATATGGGTTTATTCTCATTTACACAGGCAGTGTTCTCTCTGTGCCGCCGTCAGCATTCCTGCCCATGTCAGACCCTGGGTATTCCTAACGTCTGGGCTGGGTAAAAACAAGGAAAAACGTTGCGACCTTAATTACAGCTTCAGCTATTTCAAGGGTCTATATGCACTGCCCTGAGGCATGCTGTAAAACCACATAACTACAGAGCAGCTGTGAGTTAATTTTAAGTCATTATTTTGTACTTTATTTTACATTCAACCCCAGAACTTTCTCCTCTCATGTGAGGACAAGGTTGTTTCAAGTCCTCCAGAATTGCGCCCTCCCCCCCCTGAAGAAATGAGTTGACCTGGAGGGTGTTTTAACAAGCAGAATTGCACATTTTGTGATTTTCTTTTTTTTTTGTACTTCAATAATGATGCTCTTAGTTCTCCTGCCCTGTCTTCCCAGAACTACGATTCGTGCAACCATAAAGGTCATTCTTGGAAAAAACAAAAAAAACAAAAACGTGTGTGTGCGAATCTAGGGTGCATTAGAGGGGAAAAAGAAGACAACATACAGTGAAATGGGATTTAAGAGGCACTGGTTTTTATCTAAACTTTAATAGTCATTGTATTTACCATATTTAACATTTATAAAATGTGTTCTAACAGAAGAAATAATCACAAGATCACAGTTATGTACAAAATGTAAGCATTCCTTGTTACTGCAGGGATGGTCCATTTCCATTTCTGTCAGATATAGGATGAAATGTCTCCTTTTGAATTCCTGACAGCTGCTTGCATCACCCTGCACTTATATTTTTCTCTGAGGCCTCAGCTAAAAAAAAAAAAATCAGGAAAAAGTAAGATAAAATGGCAGATATTCAAAACCCAACATCTGTGCATCTGTGGCTAGTGGGATTACATTGGTTTTTATGGATAATGTAATGAGCAGCATGTACAGGCCGAATGTTAGTTTAGCTTTAAAAACAGGTAGGTCCCAGGAGCTGGCCAAGAAGGGAGCTCAGAGTAAGAATCCCAGGAATGTGAGCTACATGTTGCCAAGAAGGGAAGTTGTCCCGTCTGCTACAGCACAGACCTGCAGCCCACTGTGCAGTCCCGTGGCACCTCACACAGGCTGCTGCCGTAAAATTAGCTCTTTGTAAATGACTTCTCTGTTGTTAAATGGATACAGAAATGTTTGAAGTTGTGTTTTGCAGTGCAGCTAAACACACCATCTTCAGGATTAAAAAGCCTTTCCGCGTACGCTCCAGGCTTTTCCATTTAAAACAAAACTCTACAGTGATAAAGCAGCCCTGTATTCTTCTCAACACACCAGCCCCTGTGTGACTTCTCTGAGGATAGCTACAATTATTGATGACAGAGGAGAAGATTGTTATGCATAGCCTGTACAGGATGCCATCAGAGACTCAGATTGGGAACCTTTTGAAAATGTCAAAGTGACACATGATTATGAATATTAAACAGCCATGTATAGCCCATGATTACTTGAAAGGAGGAGGGGATTTGGCAGACGGAGACTGGAGTCTCACTGTGAGCTAAAGTGATGTATGGCAAAATTGCAGCAACAGAGTTCACCGATCAAATTAGCGGGATAAATGATGTTGTCATTTGTTAACATGAAATCCTGTACCATGAAGCACTCATGCATTTCTCAGACAGTGGATTGTCTGCCACCTTTTGTGCAGTAACATCAGAGTTTCGTTCACACTTTGCACCAGTGCACTGTGCAGTGTGTTTTGACACATATAAGTTTAAAAAAAAAAACCTGCAGCTTGATAGCACATACCTGCTAAAATCTCAATCAGGATAAAAGTGTTTGTTTGGCAACATAACACACAGTTCTGTGTAAACAAATGTGAATCACGGATCTGGATTAGCATATATGCTGAATTTACCCAAACGTACAATGTGTAAAAGTTTGACAGCAGAAATATTAATGTACTAGTAAAGGATAAAAATCTTGCATCAATGCTTTTGGGTGTAAATGAAGATGAACAGAATACAGTTTACTTGCAAAAGAAAATGCATGTCTGACCTAAAGTTGGGTACATACGTTTTGGGACAATACTAGAATAAAAAAAAAATTCGCTTGGTACACCACCACAGTGGTGTACTCACTCAAACAATCAAATGCGATTGAAGCGCAGACGTTGCACTTCCACTCAAGAGGTTTGGCAAAAGAACTGCATTAATTGTTCAACAATTACAGCCATTTTTATGCACAGCACTCCATTTTCAGAGGGGGACAAACTAACATAATTTTAAATGTTTTGAAAATCCTGACTGCCAGAAGTCAAAAACCCATGGACAAAGATGCTTTGCCAGCTACCTTCAGTAGCTGCTTGTTTGTGTGTCTCTTTGCCTTCAGTAACTGAAAAGCATGCTGTCTTGGTTTAAGATCAGGTGACTCATTTGGCCATACAAGAATATCCTACTTGTCCTTGAAAAAATCTCGGGCTGCTTTTGCAGTTCGTTTTCAGCCATTATCCATTTACACTGCGAAGTGCTGTTTGATCAGTTTTGCAGCATCTGAGCAGGGAGTATAGACCTGCACACTTGAGAATTCTATTTCTATCAGCAGTCACATCATCACTAAACATTAGCCATGGAATAACATAGACTCCACCAGGCTTGACGGATATGGTATGATTCAGATCATGAGCTGTTCCTTTCCTTATCCATACTTTTCTCTTCCCATTATTCAAATATGAATCATGGATCTGAATTAGGGTAAATTCAACATATATGCTAACGTACAATGTGTAAAAGTTTGACGACAGAACTTCTGGTCCAAGTTCATCTTGGTTTAATCTGTCTTGAGATTTTTTTCCAGAACTGGGCAAGCTCTTAGATGTTTTCTAATCTGCCCCTCCTGTTACTGAGTGTAACTGGTGGTTTGCACATTGTTGTAAACCCTTTATGTTTGCATTCATTGTAGACTTTAACATCGATACCCCTACCTCCATGAGTGTTCCTGACTTGGCCAGATGTTGTGAAGGGTTTTTCTTAACCAAGAAAAGAATTCTGTGATCATCCCCTTTAGCTTTTTTCTGTGGTCTTCCAGGTCTTTTGGCACTTCTGAGCTGAACCCATGCATTCCTTCTTTTTAAGAATGTCCCATATTGCTTTTTTGGCTGCTCTTAAAGTTTTTGCTGTTTCTCTGATAGGTTTACTTTGGTTTTTCAGTCTAAAAAAAGGCTCCTTCATTTTCATTGACATCTTGTTGGACCTTATATTGAGTGTTTCAGTGAACAGCTACCAATGTAAGTTCAATGCTTGGAATCAACTCCAGATCCTCTGAGTGCTTCATCTGTCATGGAATAATGAGAGTACAGGCCCCACCTGACCAAGAAACTGCTTGTCAGTCAATTATCGAGCTTTTACTTTTGAGCCTCTAAAAATATATAAAATGGCTGTGATTCCTGAACAATTAATGCAGTTATTTTGTTAAACCCCTTGAATTAAAGTTGAAAGTCTGCACTTCAATCCCATTTTGACTGTTTCAATTAAAAGCCACTGTGGTGGTGTAGGAAAAATCCCCCCCAAAAAATGTCATTTTTCCTAAGCTTGCAGACCTAACTGTAGCTTCTTGGGTAGCCTTTTGTACAGTACAGTACAGTACAGTGCAGGAACTTAAGCAAAGAAAAAAGCAATAAAAAAATTTAGACAAATTAAATTTTCTACTATCAACAATTTTTCCTCCGATGAATGTTTTCTACTTTTATTATACTGATACTACAGTAAAAGCAAATTCAACCTTTAAGGGTTTGCTGAAATCAATTTGACTACAAATCTGAACAGCATCTGCCACATTACTACTGCATGTATCTCAATGAAAGCTTTTTTTTTGTTAACAGTCATACTTGAGCTCTTATTGAGAAATTTAGCTATTAAAATCAAAGGGTGGACACATGGCCAAACCAGCGATACAACTGACTATTATGCAATTGATAGTGCAGGTCGCCATTCTAGTTGTGCTGCTGCCACTACTTTGCTGAAACAAAAATCGACATCTGCAACACTTCCAAGGTTGCCTAACACTAAGCAACCTTAAAACACAAAGGTTTTCAGGTACTGCTGTAAGTTATTTAAAAAGGATGGTGTAAGAAAGAGCCTCAAAGCAAAAATGTATTTCTTAGTACTTAAGTTCCTGCAGTGGGAAAAAGGGCTAATAGAAAATAAGATGGCCTTGTATAACAGTGACAAACATGAGTTAATCCATGAATCAGTTTTTATTTCCCTTTTCTTACTTGTGCTCTTAAAATTTGCGTTGTCCTCGTTCTGCCCTTTTACATAAACCAATAAGAATATATCAGCCTCTGCAGCAAAGTCTGTTTACATCACAGTCACATCTGCATCTCCAGAGGTGGCTTTAGCAGATAAAAACCTTTCTGCTGCAATAATACTCTTCCAGCTTTTTGATTGTAATCCCTTCTTTTTTTATGGATCAGCTCAACTGAGCTGTGTCAGTCTAATGTGCTCAGTCATGTGTGCAAAATGTTAAAGTGCGCATGCAAATACAAACACACACTCACGCATACACACTAATGCTGGGTCCGCACTGTAAAAAGCTGGTGCACTCTTACAGTGGTTTTGGCCCACAGCTGAAGGAGATGAGGTGGCAAAAAAAAGAGAAGTTCTCTTATTGCTTATGTCAGCTCAAAGATAGGATGCTAACCAAGATGAAGAGCGGGTGGTGGGCAGAAATGAGTCGAATAACAGGAATACTTAAAGTACAACCATGTCGTAACTGAAAACATCACCCAGTGCTTGTTCACAAGCACAGCAGTTTTGTGTTGGCTTGTACGTATGAAATTAAATGATGGAGGTAATAGTCACAATCCATTCAGTCCCTTCTTGTTACCTGGACAAACGCATTGATGTCTGGCAGTCTATCATATCTGCAGATTGTAAGTGTACAGTAATTGCTACAATCGTGATCGCTATATTTTCATATAAAAATCTTCTCTAAAATGTATAAATAACTGAAATTAATATTACATAAGATACATATTAACTAAATATAAACAACGACCATTGAAACAGAACCTTTAGGACTTTCTCATTTTTACGTTGGACTTTATGTACAGGTACAATGCTACTCTCTAACACCTTAACCACAAACCAGACAAAGTGTATCATGTGGAAAGATGCTGCTAGATCTTCTAAGCCAAGGTCACATAGTTCAGCCTAAATGATTCCCTTCATACTTTGGATGGTGGAACACGGATAAGGTATGCTTACTGAAGTATTGTCATATTGTATACAATATAGAACATATAGATAATAGTATCTCTTTAAATAATTACATAATTTATCATGTGTAAATGACTTGATATGGTACAGTGTGTTCTCCATGAAGTAAGAGAAATAGTTTCAGGAGAGATAAAATGAAGGGATACAGACAGGAAAAAAAAACTGAGATGCTAGCTGAATAAATAAATCATATTTTTTCCTTTTTTGGAATATAAACTGGATCAAGGTGACATGCAGTCCTCCTCTTGTTCCCTGGTAGTGATTATGTACCAAAAATTGGTCCTGAAATCACAAAGTGTCTGGAATCATGACGTGAAGCAGGACGATGTTGAATAGGATCCCCATCCAGAGAGAGATAGAGCAAAAAAAAGAAAAAGCCGTGTCCGATTTGTGCCTACATACTGTACGTACAAGTGGTTTGTTAGCAGCACAAGTTTGGTGTTTGACTTTGGCTGTAGCTTTTCACTGGTGACAGCAAAGGAGTGACGAAAATGCCAAGGGTCTGTTATTGATCTCAACACAGACAGCTCTTATCTTTTGTTGTCACCAAGACTAGAAACAATTGTTGGCTTTAGCAAGCGAAGTCCTCAAACACCCCGTGGTGTCCGGCATGGTGATGGTGGGGGAGAGGGTGAGGGTGAGGATGAGGGACGTGGTGGTTGGGGAGAATCGTGTTGGCGTACGCCCCCTCTGGGTGACTCCGTGTCATGTCATTGGGCTCCTGTTGAAAGCACAGCAAACAAGATCAGCTTCAAGATCATGCCAGAAAGATCACATCACAGCATTTATGTCAGCATGTGTATAATTGTGTGCAGTAAAATGGCACGGATCAAGAATAAGACATCACTGTCACTGCTGTCTCTTTTGAAAATACTTTAAATGTCATTTAGCTTTGAAGGAAAAATAAAAAAAAATCTCTGGGGAGTAATTAAGATTTACTTTCTTTACAAAAGTAGGATAAAAAGATAAGATTCTCTCATCTCTAAACTAAGGGTGCCATGGTTTTGCGTCTCTCCCTGTTTTAGTTTGATATTACCTATCTTGTTTCCTTCATGTTAGTTTTTCTTCAATCTTTTTGTTTCTGATGCTGAAATTTAGCTCAGTCTCTCTAGCATAGCCACCTGAAGTTAATATACCAGTTGTCAAATTATCTTTGAACTCCTTGAAGTCGAGATTTGGTCCATTTCCTTATTTTTTTTCCCCTGGAAATCTTAATTTCAACTTTATTTGTGTTGTTAGTCTTTTTTCGTTTAGGCCTTTCCACTGTAACTGTCCTTTACTATCGTTCATTTTTAGCTTCACTGACTGCCTTCTTGTGTATGACCTTTGAGTTAAACAAAAAATTTGGATTTGGGACCCTTACCTGCTTCCAACTTCCTACAGTCAGGTTTTCTCTTCACAAAGGGTCAAGATTAGGTTAAAGGGGAGCTAATATGCTCATTTCAACTCCATAGTTTTATTCCTGGACTCTACTAGAGTATGCTGATATATTCAGAGTTCTAAATAATCCTTAGTACAGCACCTCAGTTTATCTTCTGCCTGAAAAAAGACATTTTAACCACTTTAAGACAACTGTCTTCAAACTGGCTGCTCCTCACAAACAAAGGTTTTTCAGCAGGTGGGTGGGGCTTCAGTTCCCATAGCCAGAACTGTGTGCCTGACATACATGACCATATTAGGGATATCCACTCTCAGTGTCTCCATACAGATCCAAGAGTAGAAAAAAATGTATGAAACTAAGTGAGTGGAGCTTTTGGCTCACAGGGATTACTTGTTGTTATACTGACCTAATTTTTTGGCCATGTTTAATACGAGCACCCATCAGTGTAGCAGCATATATATATATATATATATGGACTATATGGCCCTGTGAAAAACTACATTCTGACTGCTTCCTTAGGAATTTAGAGGGTAAGTAGCAGCCAGGTGCTGCTAATTAAATGCACATGATTAAATGATCATCAGCAAGTGTGACCACCTTTATAAAAGCAAAGTTTTGGGCGTTTGCTGGTCTTGAGCATTCAGGTGGGTGTTCACACAATGCCACAACCTTCCCAGGAGTAGACGTTCCAGCAAATTCTCCCCAAGGTTAGATTGTGTAGTGCTCAGAGAAACTGCAAAAAATTCAAGAGCTACCTCTCAGACTCTACAGGCCTCAGCACGTCAAATGTTGGCATTCATGACAGTACGGTTAGAAAAAGACTGAACATGTATGACTTGTTTAGAAAGGTCGCCAAGAGAAAGCCTCTTCTCTCTAAAAAGAACATGGCAGCACTGCTTAGATTAGCAAAATTGCATCTGAACAAACCACAAGACTTGTGTCCTTTGGACAGATGAGACCAAAGTGGAGATGCTTGGCCATAATGTAAATGGTGTGCACTTATATAGCGCTTTGCAATTACGCTCATTCACCCACTGATGGCAGCAGAGCTGCCATGCAAGGCACTAACCAAACCATCAGGAGCAACGTGGGGTTAAGTGTCTTGCCCAGGGACACATGGGCCGGTGGAGTGGGAATTGAACCTGCAATCAACTGATCAGAGGCTGACCGCTCTACCTCTGCACAACGGCCGCCCCTTAATAATGCATAGCACTGCGTTTGTTGAGACTTCAGTACAGCATATCAGCACAAACACCTCATTCCAACTGTCAAGGATGGTGGTGGAGGGGTGATGATTTGGTTTTGTGCTGCCCCAGGACTTGGGGACCTTACAGTCACTGAGTCAACAGTGAACTTCTCTGTATACCAAAGTATCTGAGAGTCAAATGTGAAGCCATCTGTCTGACATCTAAAGCTTGAATTAAATGATATCAAGCACAGCAGCAAATCTACAATAGAATGGTTGAAAAAAGAAAAGAATCAATGTGTTGCAATCCCCCAGCCAAAGTCCAGACCTCAACCTGACTGAAATGCTGCAGCCGGACCTCAGGAGAGCTGTGCATAAACAAGTGCTGACAATTTTCAATGAATTGAAGCCACATTATAAAGCCGAGTGGGCCAAAACTTCCACAATGATGTGAGACAGAGTAACGCAGAAAATGACTACATCAAGTTATTGCTGCAGAAAGTGGTTCTACAAACTGCTGAATCATTGGGTAAATTTAGTTTTTCCTGAGAAACCTTTCTTTTTTACATGACTGTATATGTTTAACTTAATTAGGGAATCTCTACAAAATACATTTACATACCAGCTTTAATTAATTTCCTTAAGTTGCTAATGGATTTAATGCATTGGAGTTTCTGCCTATACTCAAAACTAATCCAGTGTCCACCACTGACCTCAAAAGGAAAATCTGATATTAACCAACACTACTTGTCATGCTTATGGCATTCAGCACAAAATTAAGACACAGTTAAAATTACTGTGAGATAAGAATTCTATTGTTCAGAAATGAACAACTTCCAAATAAAGTTGTGCAAGAACAAATCTGAGCTCCGGGGGAGAATGTGTTTTGCACAGTGGTTAAGACTAATTAGGAACATTACACTCTTCATTATTTTAGGAGCGGAAAAAAATATTAATTTGCTTCTCCCTTACTCATTCGTTTGTTGTTTTCTAATGCAGTTACAGTGCTGCAGGGGAAGTTGTACACTCGGCATGAAAACAGTGTAAGCATCATTTATTACATTGCAGCATGTGCTGTACCTTTGCTTTCATTTCCTCCAGTCCCACTGTTGCAACAGTGCTGGCCTGCTGCTTGTTCTTCTTCTCCTCTTTCTGCGGCCTCAGCAGACGCTGTAGCCGGTGTTTGATCACCTGGTTTTGCGGTGACCACAGCAGCAGGGAGGGGGAAAGAGAAGAGAAGTAAGAGATGAGGAAGCGAGGCAAGCGATGCTGCAGTGTGAAGAGTTCATTCGACATGATGTCTGTATTACAATCCCTCCCTCTGATTTTGCTTTATTCATACATTTGGCAGTCAGCAGACAGCTGGGTATGAAGCTTAAAGGGGATACAGATGAGGCAGGAGTTCATTTCATGATCAGCGTTAGTAGCATGTCCTCAGCACGGACTCGAGCGGATATTAGTTTCTCCAGCTTGGGAATAAAAAAAAAAACTTCTCACATGCATAATAAGTGATAAGATTCGCACCACAGGTCCTATCCTTAAAATTTCAGATGATTTTTTTCTCAGAACATACTGACAGTGGTTACATAAAAAAAGATGGCAATTAGAGCAAACAATGAAGCACTAATGTGTTTTGTAAATAGTGACTGTTGGTTGGTTTCTGAAAACCAGCAGGACAATAGCTGTTAATTATTGCTAATTATACCACAGCTACTGCAGGTCTGGTTTCATATTGTGATTGGCTGAGATGTGCGGACTTGCATGCAGATTGTACCTCATAGATATAATCCAGTATTTCTAAGACTGTCAGGATGCTGGCTCCAATAAATAAACCCATCTGTCCACCGATGTCACCTGAAAAGAAAGGACTTAAGTACTGAAGGAAAGGCACAATGGACACAATACCCAATCTGTTCCTATTTGCTGCTGATGACAATGAAAACGAAGCACCGCTGCAATAAAAAACACTTTTCACTCTGCTCCAGCAAGAATATTTAATATTCAGAAAACAGAGGAAAAAATCTTACCCAATAAACCTGCAACATCGTATGCTTTCTTTTGCTCAATCGTTTCATAGTTCAGAGCTTCAAAGAAGATATCTAAGACCAGGAAGTTGTCTCTGAAAAAAAAAAAAAACAGAATGTGAATATCACAGAAAACATAGTGAAATATAACATAAAGTGAAAAAAAATCATCTTTATGCTCTCTGTTAACTGTCAGGCCTACAGCGCTTTACACAGATCTAACCAGCGCTTGTGAGATAATGAGGTGTTACAGGGTTTAACTGAGACGAGCAGAACGTGCGCTGACAGCATGCTTAGTCACTGCCACGTCCCCGATCTCTCTGGATTTAGAAAGGCTGATAATATTAAATGTTGTGAGGCATCATATGCTCTTTCATTTAGCCATGTTTACTTTCAACACACCTCTGATGATTAGGAACTGAGAGGAATTGCATTATTGCTGTAGTGAATTACTTATAATCTATATATTACTATGTAACATAACGTGGAACAGTAATAAATGACATATTGATGTTCTGCTAAATATCTCTCACATATCTTACTATGGTTTTCCAGTACCACCACAAAAATCACCGTTGTTTATTCCCATGTTTTGATTCTTGTGTTGCATTAGAGTAGCTTTGCATGATTCACTGTTTAAAATAATTCCTAAATTGGGCCTTGGTGAAGCCCCTCAGTCCGCCAACTGTCTGAGAACAGTTGTTTTAGTTCCATTCCCTTTAAGCCCTTTAAGTATTTCCAATTGGCTGCCCTTCACAAACAAAATGTTTGAACACCAGGACTGTTCTCAGAAGCAGAGCTGTGCACCTGGGATGTCCATGTTAAGGATATCCACTCTCAATGACATCACAAAGACCCAAAAAAACCTGTCTGTAACTGAGTGTTGAGCAAGCAATCTGCAGCCTGAGCTTTGGCTCACTGGGGTTACTTGCACATATACTGACCTCATTGCTTCAAATACCCACAATTTTTATGTATTTGTCTATCTGTATGATTGTGTGTATCTATAGACAGATACACACGCAATAACAAAAAGCACAATGTTATAATCCTTAAGTTTTGGCGTCTGAGTGGATTTTTTTTTAGCTTCTTCATCCTTATTATTGCTATGGGACGATCAGTTAGTGTTTTGAGCGTCTGTTCTTGTTGCATTTTTGTTCTAGCCTCAATTTGTGTTTTGTCCGTTATTACTTTCCTCTGTGTCTCCTCAGTATTATCCTCCTGTGTTCTGATTCTTCTGTTAAGAGACTGAGAGTGGCAGACACCAACACTCAACAAACTGATCCGCAAGCCCAGTTGTGGGTGTAGACCTTGACTCTCTGACAGTGGTGTCAGAGAGGAGGATGCTGTCCAAGTTAAGGACAATATTGGACAATCCTTCACACATGATGTGTTGGACAGTCACTGGAGCATGCTCAGCAGCTGACTTAATCCGCCACGATGCAACATAGAACGCCACAGGGAACCCTTCCTACCTGTGGCCATCAAACTATAATTCCTCCCTGTGACCACTTGATAATTTCATTTGTATATATTCATATTGTACATACTACATATTCTAGACAGTGTTTCCCTTTAGAGTTATTTATGCTACATACAGCAATTCATACTGACATATTTTTTTGTTTATTTATTTTGATCATATTCATTAGCACTCTAATTTATATCTACTGTCTTTCAAATTTATATTTATTCATATATAACTGTGCATCTGTACAAAATACATATTCCCCATGGGATTAATAAAGTATTCCGATTCTGTTAACTTCAGACCTGTGTCGGCATTCCTAATTATCACTGTTTCTCCGTTCCTGTTGTATTTTGTAGTCCTTCATGCCTCATGTCTTATGTTCAAATTTACTTCCTGTCTCACTGATTCCTTGATTGTTGCCACCTGTGATCCTCTCCCTCCTGTTCCTTGTTTGTCGTTAGTTTGCATATGTACAGCCTTTGCCTTTGCTCCTGGTTTTCAGCTCTGCCCTTGCCTTAGTTTGTACTTCTTGTGTTTTCCATAAACAGTTTGGACTTTGCATTTGTTTTTGTCTTTATCGTCCTCAATAAAAATGGCTCACTTTTTGTTTTACCCTGTATGCCTGTAAGTTTGCATTTAGGGCCAGCATCCCTCCACGCTGCACATAGCCCAGACCGTGACGCACAATAGGTTGCCTTTAATCTTTAACTGACTCTTGCAGACAGACGCAGACAGCAATAAACTCAGACTCATAATGATCAACTTTCTATTACCAGACAAAACATAATTGCTTTTTGTTTGTATTTATGGTGGTACGTCTGTCAGTGATTGCAGCATGGAGGTCATCGTTTATGGCCCTTGCACTGAGCACCACATCACTGCTCATAAGTGAGTTTAGTCTGCTTGAAGGTTCCCTGTCGTACCTGATGTAGTCCTCCGACTTGTCGTATTTCCTGGAGAGATAGCGAGCTGAGCCCTTGCTGGGGATTTTGACCATGGAGAGCTCTTTACCGTAGCGGGTGAGATTACAGGGCGTCTCGCATGGGCAGGTGTCCCCACTGTTTTTCTGTAGCTGTGCTGCAACACAAAATGGAAGTGAGGGCGTTTAACAGATACAGACTGGGTCAGAAATATATAAACTACACAGAATCAAAAACAACACTGTCTTCAGGTAGCAATTATCAATATGAAGATCTGATTTGTTATTAAATGTAAAAATAGTTTTCCCTTACTAAATGGCCAATTACATGTAATTATATGTAATATAAAGTACAATTTTGTGCTCATGCAAACACACATACATACACACTCACACACACTAGCTGATATGGATGATTAGACTTGGGATTTTTTGTGGCTTAGTTGCGATAGGCAACACTTTGTGCCACCACTCAGCATCATTTAATCATGTTAATTTCATGCCCAGCAAACTGCTCTCAGTTAATGTTTCTCCCAGCTGTACAGGCAGTGCTGGGGGCTGCATGTAATTAAATTAGTAGTTTAACTATATTTTGCAGTAAGTTGTTGGTGGGTGGTTTACATTCATATCTGCACACTGATTCATGGAGGTCTTTTAACCTACTAAACTACTAAAAAACTATGGGGCTAAAAAAAGGGAAAAGACTAAGTTTTAGTTTTCCTTCGCTTCTCTGTTGTAATGAGACAATGTTTGACCACTCTTGAAACACAAAATACATTTTTTAACAGCAAGAATATATAATTTGTTGCAATTTTGTCCCTGTGAAAACCTCATGTCACAGTTTTTGTGTTTACGACAGGTTTAGGTTAGAAGTGTATACCATTAATATATTAGGTAATGTGGATTGTTAGCTCACCTTGTTGAATATAATGTTTGTAGAGTCTAGTTTGCAAGACTAAATATGAATCATAGATGATTGCTAGAGCTAGCTCTGAGAATGTATTACATGCTATTTTATTGGGTGTGGATGTCAAAATGAAGCAGGCACAGAAAAATGTACAACCCAATTCCAAAAAAGGTTCGGACACTGTAAAGTATAAATAAAAACACAATGCAAAAATTTGTAAATCTCACAAACCAATATTTTAGTCACAAAAGAACACAGAAAACATATCAAGTGTTGAAACTTAGATATTTTACTATTTAATGAAAAATGCTAGCAACATGTCTCAAAAAGTTGGGTCAGGCCCATGTTTACCACTTTGTAGCATCCCCTTTTCTTTTAACAACAGTCCATAAAAGTCTGGGAACTGAGGAGACCAGCTGCTGGACCTTTGGGAGAGGAATGTCGTCCCATTCTTGTCTGATATAGGATTCCACCTGACCAGCAGTCCTGGGTCGTCTTTGTGGTATTTTGCATTTCATGATGTGTCAAATGTTTTCAGTTGGTGAAAGATCTGGACTGCATGCAGGCCAGTCCAGCATCCGGTCTCTTCTGGCATGCTGTAGTAATAGCAGCAGTATGCTCTTTAGCACTGTATTGCTGAAATATGCAAGGCTTTCCTTGAAAGAGATGTTGACTGGAGGAAAACATATGTTGCTGTAAACTGTAGAACTGTGGTGCATTTCCAGACATACAAGTTGCCAGCACCAGTGGCACTAATGCACCCCCATACCGTCAGAGATACAGGCTTTTGAACTAAACACTGATAACAAACCAGATGGTCTCTCTCCTCTTTAGTCTGGAGGACGCTGCATCCACGATTTCAAAAAGAAATTCTACATTTGATTGGTTTGACCACAGAACACTTTTCCACTTCACCTCAGCCCATTTTAAATATGCTTTAGCCCAAATAAGATGGCTAAATGATTTCTGGAAATGTTCCTGAGCCCATGCAGTGATTTCCATGACAGAATCATGCCTGTTTGCAGTGCAGTGATACCTGAGGGCCTGAAGATCACAGCATCCAATATAAGTTTTCTACCATGTCTGTTCCCCACAGAGATGTCTCCAGATTCTCTGAATCTTTTGATATTATTTACTGTAGAAGATGTCATTTTTAACATCTTTGCAATTTTACAATGAGAAACATTTCTTCTGAAATTGCACCATAATTAGTTGATGCAGTTTCTCGCAGATTGCTGAATGTCTGCCCATTTTTACTTCTGAGAGACTCTGCCTCTATATAAGGTGCTCATTTTATACTCATTACAACATTACTGGTCTGTTGTCTGTTAATTTAATTGGTTGCAACATGTTCCTCTAGCAGTTTCTTTTCAGCACCACTTACTTTTTTGGCCTTTTGTTGCCCTTGTACCAACTTTTTTTAAATGTGTTACTGCCATCAAATTCAAAATGAGCTAGTATTTTTACATTAAATAGTGAAATGTCTCAATTTCAACATTTGATATGTTTTCTATGTTTTCTTGTGAAAAATATATTGGTTTATGAGATTTACAAATAATTGCATTGTTTTTGTTTATATTTTATGCAATGTCCCAAACGTTTTGGAATTGGGGTTGTAGTTACTGATTGTGTTATATCACATTTTGTGAAAATAACACTTGTTTGTGTTACTGACTAGTCTTGTCAGCAATATTTTGTCGTTAGTTTCAAGGGACTTTTCTTCCAGTATGTAGTCCTCTGTTATCAATATATAAAATTCTGATAAAATCTCATTTTTCAGTATTTTTATTGAAAAAGTGCATAAATTCCCTGTGAAGTGTGATCTCAATCCTCATTGTACAACCTAGGCTTCTGTTTGCTTTGTTTGCATTTTTAAAATTTCACTTGTCTATATTGTACCTTCTTAAAAAATATGTATATTGACCCTGTCCTCTCTACTTTCTTTTCAGCCTGGGAGAAAGAAGAGGATTAAATTGGTTGTAGATCGGGAGAACGAGACCAGCTCCACTGCAGAGGAGAGCAATACAGAAACACAACGGAACAGAATCCCCAACAGCCACAGCAACATAAATGGGAATATCTACCTTGCACAGAATGGCACTATTGTGCGAACTAGGCGCCCACCCCATCTAAACAACCTAAAGTTGGGCTCTCCATGTCGACTGGGTAAGCATTTTAAAAAACTAGACAAGTTGGGTGTAACTCATGAAGAACCTCCTCCCGTTACTACTGTTGAGGATGGAGGAAATGAAGCAGAAAATGAAATGGGTACTCGTGTTCCCTCTAACATGGACATCAATCTCAACACTCGGTCCTCTTGTAGCTCCCTGGGGTCCGCCATTAAAGAGCTTAAAAGTTTTGGGTCCAAAACCAATATTGCCAAGGCCTCAATTGACAGAAACAGCAGTGGCCCGTGTGTCAGTGAGCAGCAAGAGACTTCTGTTGACAACCACAAGAGCAGTAGGGAGACACTGGAGTCCCACAGTGACCACACATTATCAGATGAGGAGGAATTGTGGATGGGACCCTGGAACAGTCTGCACATACCAATGACAAAACTCTGACTGGCCATGCTGAAAATTCATCCCCTTTTTGTTATTTTCCTATCTTCATCAAGTGGTTTTTCTTTAGTAAATTATCATAAAATGTGTGCCTCAGCTGGATAAGCTCCCATCACAGACAGGTGATTGCCCTTATTTTCAAATTTTATTTAATTATATTATGTTCAACCTTATTATGATCACCAACAGAGCCGTTACAGGTGGGGACATTGAGCTGGAAGGCAATGAGTGCCTCAAAGAAATATGAAATTATATGTAAACAGTGCTTGACTGTAACTTTAACTCTATTCAGCACAGAAGATGGGCTTCTTTTAGTGAGTGAACCCTTGTTTTGCATACCTTCACCTTTTTTTCTGAACCAGATCACAGATTGTCCATTACACTATTCTGTTAAAGATACTTGCAGAGAAATCATGCTGAACATGTGATGAAATTGTGACATGTAGTCTATGAAATGGGAAAAGAAAGTTATTTTGCTAATAAGGTTTTACTTGCAAATAATTCAGATTGTTATTGATTATTTTATGTTGTGATCACACAGTAATGTTTTTGAAACTTTCTGAAAAATATATGAAATTATTTTTGTCTATTTTGTATCAAACAAATATGAAGAATCTAACATGACATTAAAGACATGATATCCACATGACTGTCATTGCTGTATTTCAACAGTGAAATATGACAGCATGATCATAGTGTTTTTATATGGACATTTGTACCAACAGAATGTGGTATTTTCAGTCCCTTTACATGATGCAGATTCAGTCTGTTCATGTCATAATAATGGAAGGAAAACCAAAAAAATGTATCACATTCAACAATAAATCTCTAACCTATTTTACTGTGTTGTGAAGCATAATTTCCAGTATTGACTATTTCTGCCATTTTGCCCTGTGCTCACTTTGAAGGTGTTTTAACAGTATGGATCATGTTACTAGCAGCTCACTTTTATTAAAATATGAAAGTACATAATTGTGTGCCTTTATGATAACATTAAGAATTTCGGGGGTTATAAAGACACATTGTATTATGGGGAGGAAAGCAGCAGAACTCTGCAGTAATCTCAAAACAATATAGTGCCTGCAGAAATTAGGTCTTTTAGAATGACAGTTTCTTTGTCAAGCAGGCTTTCACTTAAAAAAAAGAGCACTGACAGGTCACCAAACATGGGGATGTGGATAGCTACTGTATCTGTGAAGAGCTGTGGGAAGTATGCCAGAAAGTGTTAGAAAATGACAGCACTGAGCCTTCATTTTCTCACCTGTCAGCAGAACCTGCTTTGAAAAATGTTTCTAAGTCATTGTAACCAAAAAGGATGAATGGAAATGGTAATGGAAATCTTAACAACATCCTTGGTTTGATAATTGGTTTATCAAAGAGTTACACATCTAATACATCCAGAATGACATTTACAAAAAGTGTTGTGCACTCATTCAAATCATGAGAATGCCACTCAAGTTCTTTATAGTTGCCCTGATGTTCAGAAAATAGCAGCAGCTGAATGTCAGTGAAATAGTTTGAAAAAAGTTTCCATAAATAGGTCAGGACAAAACCTTGTTTCCACCACAACAAGCCCAGTATATTTATGGCTCAAAATTAACTTCTGCACTGTATGGATGGAAAAAGGAAAAAAATTATACAAAACCAATACAAAAGCAATAAAAAAAGATCACCCTGTTTTAATTTCCACATGTGCATCTTGTGTTCACTATCTATCACGCACTACCTAGTCCACTCTACATGCAGAGTCACAGGAACCTTCATTGTTGACAGCAGAATAGCACTGCTGTCAGTTCAGTGCACAGTGGTGTTTTTGGGTAAAATATTATGCAGTGTTTCTCACAGTTCTCTTATATAACTTTTATTGTATGTGACAAAAGCCTGCAAATGAAAACAGTATTCTTAACCAGAAAGAAGATTAATTTGTATTGGATATAAAATGCATCTGTGCCCTTGTCTTTTGAAACAAACAAACAAAAAAAAAAGCAAGGGCAGCTTCACCAGTCTCCTTTTGTAAAACTCTGCTAACGAATTGGATTAAAATTGGCCCAATGAATAATGGAAGCATTTCTACTAAGCATTTCCGTTTGTCACAGGATTATGTCCAAAGCCTTTTTTACTCCTCGCCCTGATCATTTCACTTAGTAGATTAAATTACAGCATTAAGAATGGACATATCCTTCTAAATGAATGTTAAGCTTGAGTGAACCCGCAATCCAATGTCTACTCAAATAGGATTTACTTGTCATTTTAATTTATTATTTAGAAAACCAAACTGGGTAAAGATTTGCACAAATGGATAACATTTGCAGTATAAGCATTGCAAGTTTCTAAAAATAGACATGATTCATGATAGAATCATGGCTGTGTGGATAGCAGTGTCTGTCAGACAGTCTACCATTATCTTCATCACTGAATTTTCAGACAGTGATAGATTGAAGTTTTATATATATATATATATTCAAGAAAGAGGATGAGTCCTTGTGACTCTGGTAATCACATGACAGCAGACATACACTCATAGCATACACGTAGACATAGCCACTTTATCAGGTAAATGTTGCTAGTACCAGGTTTGACCCCCTTTTGCCTTCAGAACTGCCTAATTCATGTCTTAGATTCAACAAGGTGTTGGAAACATTCCTCAAAGATTTTTATCCACATGACCATATCACCCAGTTGCTGAAGATTTGGTGGCTGTACATCCATGCGAATCTCCTGTTCCACTACATCTCAAAAGTGCTCTACTGGATTGAGCTCTGGAAACTGTAGAAACCCTTTGAGTACAGTGAACTCTTTGTCATGTGCAAAAAAATCAATTTAAGATTTTTTGAGCTTTGTACACTTATCTTGCTGGGAGCAGCTATCGGAAGATGGCTATACTATGGTCATAAAAGAATGGATATGGTCAGCAACAATACTCAGGTAGACTGTGAGGTTTAAAGATACTCAGCTGGTATCTAGGCTGTGCCAAGAAACTATTCCCCACGCCATTACACCACCACAACCAGCCTGAATCATTGATAAAAAGGTAGGATGAATCTATGCTTTTATGTTGTTTATGTCAAATTCTGATCCTACCATCCAAATGTTGCAGCAGAAATAGAGACTAGGCAATTTTTTTTTTCAATTGTCTATCATTATACGGGTATACCTAATGAAATGGCCAGTGAATGTATACTGTTTGCCATGAACTTTAAGCTTATCCATTCCCCCATCAGAATAATTTGTCACAGCTTCAGTAACTTTTTCCTATTGTACCATCATCATAGCCATTACAGGCAGATGGCTGACCCTCCCTGAGCCTGGTTCCGCCAAAGGTCTCTTCCTGTTAAAAGGGAGTTCTTCCTTCTCACAGTCACCAATGGCTTGCTCATAGGGGATCGTCTGATTCTTGGGGTTTTCTTTCTGATACTGTAGGGTCTTTATCTTACAGTGTGAAGCACCTTGAGGTGACTTTTGTTTTGAATTGGAGTTATATATATAAGAAAATTGATTTGAATTAAATCATACCAAATTGCATACCTGCAAAAATAACTACAATGTTAGGATGCATTGTTAGCATGCTAAAATGGTAAACATATAAGGTGAACAATGCATACATTGTGCCTGTAATACTGATGTTAACATTTAGCTTAAGGCACAGCTGTTTCGTATCCTAGCTTTGTATGGGCAGACTTGAGTTTTGTATAAGTCTTTTTGTGACTTTTGTTTCTAACATGAACACTTAAGGTTGAGACAGTGCATTGCATATGTTTAAAATACTTTTGCAAAGGCATGGATTTTTATTTCTCTAATGTTATTGCTGCAGAGATGCAGGCTTCATAGTAAGCCAGATATATAGAAATGTATTTTTATGAACTGATCACAAAAGTGGTAAGTGGTATTTCTATCCCCCATGTCATAAAATCTTTACCTTAGGGTTCATTTAAATGTATTTATATATCCTCCAAAACAGGTTCTGCCACAGTCTGTGTTTATGTGAAGTCATTTTCTGCAGCAGTAATTCTGTAATAGACCTGCATATGTGAATCATGACACAGAAATACTGCTGTGCTTCACAGAGATTCATAAATCTTTAAAGGTTTTATGCATGGTAATTATTCATACACCAGAGAGTCTGCAAAGCTAGTAGTGATATGTACGCACCTAACAAATGCACAGGGTCATGCTATGTCTATATGCTAGCTTGTGGCAGCTTGCGTATTCTAATTGCCCTTTGGAGGGCTTGTTTCTGGCCTTCAGTTTAATCAGTGCAAAGAGCCCTCGATACTCCTGACGCCTCTTTAACAAGTGAACTAATTCATTGGCTTGCTTAGAATGTAGCATCCCTGCAGCAGATAGTGCCATATAGCCGCAGATTTGTTAGCAGTCAATTTGACAGAAGGAAGCGGGGGCAACTTCACAGAAATGATTCAATTTTAAATCACCTTATAATCAAATATTCCTTGTGAATGTAAAATAGAAGCAGAAGCTCAATAGGAAATTTGATTCAGATTTTTTCCAAGTGTATAAGTGTCAGTAGCCTGATTTGTAACAACCCTGTGGACTAATGATTCATAAAATTATATTCTGGTGAGCATGACCAAAATGAAGGTAAAAAAAAAAACTCTTACACACTCTTGACAATGACTATAATATACTATTATTATTATTATAGCTAATTTATACTAAAATAATCCAAATGGGGAATTAAGGTTATGAGTCGGGTTATGAGTCATTTTATCAGCTACACAGGCAATCTGTGCTGATAAAAAAAAGAATCAGCACATCGTTACTCTAAAGGCTTTGATTTTGTAATACTGATGATTTAAAAGGCTACTGAACCTAGCTAATACTACATATAATGAAACACTGCATTGATAATAATACAAAATTAAACAACTGTCCCTATAAAGAATCCATGGTCCATGTTCAGAGAAGACATGGCGTTAAAATTACTAGTTAAATTTGAATGGGGGTGTTTGCTGATCTTTACTCCTGAATGTGTTTGAAAAAGCAAATCCGGCATCCCATCATGGTAAATACTGCATGTCATAAATGTGTAAAGAGATGTTTTTGTAGCTAAAGCCATAACATAAGCTTGCAGGTTTGATTTTCTGTGTGCACAGCAGGAGTGGCTAATACATTAATACACGCAGAGGAATGTGCTTCCCAGGCACAGGTTAGCAATTCCAAGTCCACCAGTGAACCTCTTGAGTTTTACCTATTAGCATAGCCTATATAGGATATCCTGGCCTACAGCAGGCAATATGGTAATCTACCAATGACTCATTCTACAGGAGATTATCACAAATCCCTAACGGAGGCAGGAGGAAACTCCTCATAATACCTATCCGTCACCATTGCTTATTGCATGCTCAGACCTGGAGGGTGGTACTCTTCATTTCCTCCAGATCTTGACTCCAAAATAAAATGATTTATTTCACTACTAATGTTTAACTAAAACGCTGTTTAAAATGCGATTACAACAAAAAGGTCATGTTACCACGCATTTCCTAATCCTGAAACGAAATGCAAAGGCAGTGAGTTGGGTGTTTAGTGAGCACGTATCATAGCTATTGGTGAAATTAAATCTCATGCCTACAATAGATCATGCATGCCCTGCAGCAGGCAGATGGGAATAGTGTAGTACTTCAGGGCAGACTTGGGCTAGTTGAATGCTAAATGTTGGTTCAAGAAGGTTCTGTGCAATAATGTTGTAGTCGCACTTCTTTGATAAACACCAAAACTGTGAGGGGAAGGGCTTTGTTGTTACTGTTGTTCAGAATCAGACTCCTTTATTAATCCCAGGGGGGAATTGCTTAAACAATTTGCTGTTGTTTGTTTGTTTGTTTGTTTGTTTTAATTTGAATTATTTTCTACTATGATAAACAAGGCTCATATGATAAAGTTCCAAATACTGGAGATTAATCTCAGACACAAGTCCAGCCACTGATGTTTAACTTGCAAATGCCTAGCTTTTCATAGTAGTCTACATTCATTAAATAGAATACACATTACAAGTTAAATAATGAATTAATAAATTAAATCAAAACCTGTGTAAAATGCAAAATAAAATAGAAATACATTAGGTCAAATAAAGCCATATGTTTTTATAAATGTTAAGAAACCTAACAAATTTGCATTGTTTACATTTATGCAAAAGTCATCTCTTCTTGTTCCAAGCTGTCTGAGTAAAAGTAGGGATCTGCACAAGGGCTTTCAAAGTAATTTTAAAGGGTATCAATGGGATTAACCAGAAATAAGACACAAATTCATGTTGTTTTTAGACTGTTCTCTAATCCTTACATAACATGTTCAATTTTTCTTCTTTCATTTAATATGAGTGAAGCAATTTGAGGGCTTCTGAAGATGTATCAACTATAAAAACATTCTTTATCAAAGAGTTTGTATATTTGTTGCATATGTTTGTTTGGGAATACTTACAGTCAAAAAAGCAATCATTACTTTTATAGTGCTTTTGACAGACAGGAGTTGGTAAGATATATACAATTTCAAAAGCAGCTAAAAGAAAAAAAACAATATTTGAAAAGAATCATAAAAAACACATTCATTGTTCATTACAAATAGGTGCAGTTATTATTAACGGCAGTACAAGAATCAAAGACAAAGTGTACACTGTGCAAAAAGCCGACAGAGTTGGCAAAAATATAATTGAAATGCTTGAATAAATAGCTGCATCTTTAGCTGAATAATAAAGTTATTTCTCAGAAACAGCATACCTAAAGTGAAGACGCTATACATTCCACAGGTCTGGAGTCTTGGCCTCAAATACTCCATTACAGCGTATCCTTAAAGGATGAGCTACACATCAGCCACATATGTGGGAGCTTGACCATGTAGTGCTTTGTAGGTAAGGGTGAGGATTTTAACCTGAATCCTAAATGCTACAGGGAGCCAGAAAAGGGACATTCATAGTGGGACGATATGGGACTATTTGTTTGATATAGTAGGCAGCCTAGCAGCATCATTTGAATTGCCTGCAGGCAATCCAGAATTGATTTACTGCGTGAAGAAAACAGAGAATTACCAAAAAGATGAAATTATGAACAAGCATCCCCAGTGACACTTAAAGCTATAGATCTCATTTTGCTGATATTTTTCAGGTGCAAAATCAGGATTTGGAGAGCTGTTTAATATGGCTATCGAATGACAGGGACTGATGTTAACATGAACAGCAGAGGGACAATGACCCTAAATTATTCAGCACTGAGTGGCAGAAGATGTTTTATCCTCCAAAAGTGAAACATATCCAGAAGTCCAGTCCAGTCCAGTATCCAGAAGAAGAACTTATCATGGCTATAACCATACGGCCAATAGTTGGCAAAACTTTTAACAGTAGTAAAGTCAGTATCACGTCCAAGAGACAGGATTGGATCTTGAATTTTTTTAACCCTCTGAGGGCCTGAAGCTTAATTTATATCTCTGTGGTAAATTTATCTAGAGCCTGTGATGTAGCCTACACAAATTGCCAAGCTGGTGGCGAAACATCTCTTGTTAAGTTGATCCATTCTCTTTTTGTTGATTTGAAAAATGGCAGCTGAAAACGAAAACACCAGAAAAACATGAGAGAAAATGATTGTAGTGAACAGGCTAATCAAAGTTGTTGCAGGCTGCGTCAACATGACATGTAGTTACATTTCTAGGGAGGTGCACCTCAAGTTATTGCAGCATAGGGTTTCAGAAGGGTTTATTGATGATGTTGAATTAAGGCAGAAAAATAAATACACTATAATTCAATTCAATTTTATTTATATAGCACCAATTTAAAAGAAGAGTAACCTCAAGGTGCTTCACACTGTAAGGTAAAGACCCTACAGTATTAGAGGAAAAAGCCCAACAATCAGACAATCCCCTAGGAGCAAGCACTAGGCGACTGTAGGAAGGAAGAACTCCCTTTTAACAGGAAGAGACCTCTGGCAGAACCAGGCTCAGGGAGGGTCAGCCATCTGTAAAAAAAAAAAATTTGTTGTGTGTCACGTTACGATTATTATTTCCTTAGTTTCTTGATTCCCAAAACTGGGGAGGATCGTTTATTAAAAATAAAAATTACAGATTCTGATTGCCTAGGGTTAGGATTAGGGTTGGGGTAACCACCAGTGATGACTTACAGCTCAGAGGGTTAAGCACAGCCATCAGTTCATGTAGGCTGGTGAAATGAAATGATTCCAGTGCTGAACATTTCTTCATTTAAAAGGAAACTTTAAAATTAAATGCATACAACCTGAATAATCAGTTTTCTCACTACAAATTAAAAAATAAGAACAAAGACAACTGAATTTTCTTTTGCTTCTCATTTTGACAGTACTAGATGAAGCTACTCCACTGTGTTGTTCTTGTGCCCTTCTCTGTATTGCTTACACAGCTGAGACACTTATTGAGTTCTGATGCTGTTGCAGCTCTCATTGCTTTCATTACTCTGGCTGACAAGTGATGGTATTGTAGAAGCTCAGGCCTTTCCTGATCGATGCAAAATTCATCAAAGCTTCCCCATCGGCCATAACTTGATTAACAGCACTTAAGTGCAATTCATAAACATTCTGTGAATTCTCTTCAGGGTACACAGAGGCCGGTCATTTTTCTGCTGATCAAATTGGCTCTCACCTTTTCAGTTTTGCCCCGCAGCTCATCCACCTGTTAAGATTACACTGACTTATTTGCATTTCAGCACATCACTGCTTACTAATTATATTTCCTCTGGTATGGAGTACAGTCAAAGCTGATCAGAGACATACCGGAAGAACTCAACTGAGCGCAACGTTTTGAATCTGTCTGTGATCCCATCGAAGTTTAGAAAGCTATTCATCCTATAGGGTGACAGCCTAAGAAATGATAAACAGCAATAACACAATTAACTGCTCTATTTTCAGAAGAACAAAATGTTTGCAGAAAAAAATGCATGAAATTAGTCCTGGCAAGTTATTCCCACATAGTTCTTGCATCATTTTGTTCTGAATATTCATTAGACTGTTCTAGTTTTTCACATTTTACTATGTTTGAGACTTGGGAACTATCACAAAGGCAGCTTTGAGTAGTTTGGCAGGTGTTTACATAATCCTTTATTTATATAGGTAAAATGTCTCTTTAAGATTTTAAAAATCTCTTTTCCAAGAGAGACCTGGCAGGGGTAGCAAAAACTGTAACAAATATACAAACACACATCACAAACAAGTAAACATAACATCTGGATCACATGCAATAACATATCAAGAACAATAACAACTTAAGGTGCAATCACTGACCAAGAGAACTATTTTCTTGATCTTTTAAAATGGACTTAAGCTCACCCATACTGACCATTTTAGGCAATTTCAGGTTCTTCTGTAGATTATTTTTCTGGAAAAAGGGGCAGCATATCAAAAAGCCTTTTTCCCTGATTCAGTTCTGACTCTGGGAACAAGCAGTTGTAAAATACTGTAAAGGCCATGCCCATACTGATTATCTTTTTACATATATGTTTAAATTCACGAAACACACAGGGCTTGTAGCTGCACTGAAAATGAAAGTTAGATTTGAAAATCAAATGCTGACCTTTAAACGCTGAGCGATGAATGCTTCATTCCCACATCTTTTACATTTTTGTAATCAAATTATATAAGGCATCTTTGTCTGATGTATAAAATATTAGGGCTGTCAAAATTAATGTGTTAATCCAGAATAATCAATTAGCATGGTTAACTTGATTAAAAATTTTAATGCAATTAGCAAGTGCACACAGTGACTCAAAATCCCACAATTCCACTCACTGGCATGGATTTCTGCTCTAATGCTATCAACTCGATCAAGATGGCTCATACTGGCACTCTCAATGGGAAGTTTGAGTACAAATAAAAACAAAGACAGAACAATCGACCAACATAAAGTAGTTTGCACACTCAGGAAGGAGTTTTGGTTTGGCCAAGTACTTCCAGCTAAAACTACTACATCGATGTGAAGCATACGTTAGTCGGAGATGCTCAGCTGCAGGTAACATTGTGCATAAGAAGTGGTCAGCTCTACTCCGATAATGCAAACTAGTTAGTCTGTCTCAGAAGCTGGCTAAAAGATGAGTAAGAGGACCACATATTTGATTTAAAAAAGAAAAAATGTTGTTGGAAACTATGGTATGGTTGGTATGTTGCAAATGCAATCTGTCAAGCAGAAGAAGATGAATTAATTAATTAATTTGCAATCTGGACACAAAATCTTTTCTTTAGTTGAAATAAAACATGTGTTAAATGTATCTATCACCTTCTGTCATAAGTCTTTTTGCCCCCAATAAAAAAAGAACAATTAATAATAAATGTGTATTAATCATGATTAATGTAAAGTAATCCACATTGACCACGTGATTAATCAATTTCAAATTTTAACCTTTTGATAGTCCTAAGAAAAATATATGATAATATAAGGGTGTGGTCTCAGACCATGAAATATTCACTGATGTGTGATCCCATAACAAGATAATGTCTTTTTCTTATCAGTTTACACTTCAAAATTTTAGGTCACATGCATCCTTCTTTTTGAAATAATGAATCCATTCAGTCATATATGAAATATGATGAATTATCATATTCTTTCTTAATTGTCATTAAAATTACTTCTTGTTTTTCCTTTAAAAAACACAAGGACATTTCAAAGTGAACCCAAAGATTTGTGTGGTAGTGTACGTTATATCTGTGTATTTATTCAGAATTAGAATTAGAATACTGATTCAACTGATACTGTTACTAATATGGATTCTGACAAAAGATTAAAAAATATAAATTCAATATAAACCCTACGTGTAAAATGTAATATGCAATATGTAGTGCAATATATAGCATTAATCCAAAGTTTTATATATATATATATATATATATACATAAACTTGTATATATAGACTTGTAAAGTTTGATGGATAGAGGTAGGAGTGATTTCCCATGGTATTTTGTGGTACACTGTGGTGGAATGAATCTTTTACTGAATGTGCACCTGTGCCTGTCCAGCACATCATGGAGAGGATGTGAAGGATTGTCCAATATTGTCTGTAACTTGGACAGTATCCTCTTACTGACACTACCATCAGAGAGTCAAACTCTACTCCCACAGCATTACTTACTATACTGATAAGTTTTTTGAGTCTGTTGGTGTCTGCTATCCTCAATCTGTTGCGCCAACACACCATAGCATGGAGGATGGCACTGGCCACCACGGACTCATAAAGCATCCTTATCATCATCTGGCAGATAGCAAAGGACCTCAGCCGTGTCTATTTTCTGAGATGGCACTGGCACTTCTTGTAGAGGGTTTCTGTGGTTTTATTGAAGTCCAGTTTGTTGTAACTGTAAAAAACAAGGAATTTGTAATCCCCCTCTGTCTCCACACAGGCACCATGGATAGAAACAGAGATCACAGGTGTTCTGGTTCTCATCATGTCCTCAGCCAGTTCTTCAGTCTTGTTTTGTTTAGTTTCTGTTTGTACTATATAACAAATTTACCCACCACAGCCCTGTACTTTTCCTCAGCACCCTCTCTGATACACCCCACTGCTGCAGAGTCATCAGAAACCTTCTGAAGGTGCCACTTAAACCTATTTGTCAATACTGAAGACTGTTACAGCTAAGTGATTAAGTTAGCATATACTCAGGTAAACATTCTGTTGACATCTGATGTGTCTGTACAAGACACATCCCATCCAGTCAAATCAACTGTAGAGTCAGATTAGAGGTTTCTGGTAATTAATCCTTTAATTATTTGCACAATTTATCATTTATTAGGCACCTTCTATTGTATGTTTTTTCATGTTATCTCCTTTTCTTGGAATTTAAGGTATTACTTATCTTTTTTTGAAATGTCTTTATGAATGGCTTTGCTTTTCCAGCTTCTGGCTGCATAAAGTGCCACCCAAGTTTCCCATTGGACATGTCCTATTGCCAGGGACAATGATTGACTCTAAACCACATGATCATATGCACAGCGTATCAGTGTTGGTGCGTGGCTATATATGACTGGTTGCTTTATATATTTCTACTCAATTCATAAAATGTTTTATGATGACCCAGATGAAGTCCGCAACCCAAAACGGGTTACCTGAAGCAACGTATGTGTTCTATAGCCTACACAACAAATAGAGCTAGAGCTTTTACTTCTTCAAATCAACTGTAGAGTGAAATGTTACATAAATGCTACAGTTTCCCTGATCATGGCAATCAGACTTGTGGCAGAGAGCTCTTTATTCATCAGACCTGTTAGTGAAAGAATCGTTCAGTCATTCAATTTTGTCTAAAAGACAATTCTCTTGAATTCATGGTTTGGTTTTCACCCTGACTAACACCATCAATTCTGAGGGCTTACATAGGCACCCGTACACCTTTTCTAATTATCTTTAAGGAATTCGAAAAGGCAGCTGTGGATTTGAGTTGTGTAAGCATCATAAGGACCATTCATAGAAGTAGGATGCACAGGAGCTCATGTGAATGCCTTACAAGGGGGTTTGAACGCCTAGGTAAATTGATATATAACACAACACTACAAAAATATGAAAATAAAAGACTGCATCATTTTAAGAGCAGCTGTAGCATGAAAAATATGGAAAACTTGAACTAGTAATTTTCTACCAGAGTTGAGAGCAGCAACATTTTCAAGGATTCACGAGTATTATCGTTGCCTCTTGAATAATGTAAGTCATTAAATTTTAGTGCATGTTCTTGATTTTAAATGTTTCATTGTTCCATAAACCAATGACTAGCTGTGATTGTAGATGCATTTGGGGAAAGAAAATTAAGTCATCTAAAGATTTATAAATATAAAAATATTTTCAAACAGTATTAGAGTCAAGCAGAAAATGTGGGAAAAACAAAGGAATTTTTTTCCTCCTAAAATTGACTGTAAGTGCTCTGAAATGTTAATTAAATTGTGATGTATTTTAAACCTCAAGTGAACACAGATGTTGTGCTCTAGCAACCACAAGATGGCGCCTGAAACTTATGTCTGGGGCTTGACATCTGCCTTTGAGATGAGAAGGCAAATGAAGTGATAAAAATTGTTTCCAAAGTGCTTTTACTGATGGAGTGGAAATTATAGATGATATATTTCGCTGTTACAGTCTTGGGACATTAGATGCCCTGCAGCATGACTGGTTATTTATTGTATGTGGGTTTTCATTCAACTAAGCAACTAAGTAAGTGCTGTAAAAATGCTGAAGCTGATAATTCTCTTTGACCAAAATAGAAACATGAAAATATTAAGTAGCTCTTTAAATTAACGAAGTAATATCTTTTCCCCTTCTGTCTGTCTCTCTGAGGCAAGGGTCTCTCTTTTGTAATGTGCTGTTGGTGTTTTTTAATGTCTTTGTTTTTTTGTAGCCTATTAAATATTAAATTGAGATTTTTTTCTTTTGCTTTACTCAGTATAAATATGGTAAAATAATATTGTTTATATAAATAAGTTTTTGCTTTTTTTGCCTTCCTAATTAGTAAGCGTTTCTTTTGTTGTGATTATTTTCAACTCTCCTCTTTCTGACATGTAGAAAACAACACTATTTTCAGAGAGCAACGCTTAGGCAGAGAGCAGAAGTCCATCATCATCTCCTCATTTCCTGCAGCTATTTAAGACTGTGCCTCTCCAAAATAGGTGCCCAATGACCGCAGTCAGAGCTATCTGGGGATGTGCTTTCAAAATAATTCAAGGATATTAGGATGTCTCCATTTTGTTTTGACATTTTTATACCTTCGTCTACCGTTGTGTGTGCAAAGCGTGTGCCATCTGACTTAATGCCATTTCAGAAGTCATCTCAGATGCTTTTCGGTTTCCATAACTATATATTGTACATCTTGAGCGCTTTATAATTTCTGTGCTGCACATTGTTATTTTGGAAATGTACTCAAAACCCAAAGTAAGGTTTAACTGACAGACAGGTCTCACACACACACACACACACACACACACACACACACTGAATGCAGCTCAATGAGTCCAGTCCTATGACATCCCGCCCAAAGGTTATATTCTCTCTGAAATGTTGGGTGTGTAGTAAAATACATGCTCCACACTGTCTGGCTCTACTAATGAAGGGGTTTATGAGTGGCAGTCCTGTGTTTGTACCATGTATCATGCACTGCTCTATCACTGGATACAAGGTCAGATCACATCTCGGCCTATATCTGCCAGCTGCTTCCGAGCTCAGTCCATACAAAACACTGGGACAAAATTTGAGGGCGTAATGCCACCATTTCTAATGTGATTTTAATACACCTTAAAACAAATGAATCCATTTTAATGCTTTTTGCGCACTTATTGTTAGTAATTTTAGAAACAGCACATAATGGAGTTCGTTTTTTACAAAAAAGCCTCTCTGTTATTATTGTGAATCTGAAGCATTTGTACGTGGCTAAACTTGTCAGACTGTGAGCTTTCAGCACCCACAGTGTTAATGTATAATGTCAACGCAGGAGGGAGCCTTGTTAAAAAGCAATTAAGCCAAAATGATTTAAACATTGTGTGGTTTGGCCACTGGCGAGCCTCGAGGTACACACTGTGTTGTTGTCTTAAAATGAGAATTTCACTGTCTGCTCACACAGAAAACCGCTATTTGTGTGAGTGTAGCTCTAACCACACTTTCCCACACCCGCCAAACCATACCAAACCACAGACTTCAGATCAACACACACACACAAATTTGCGTGCGCACACACACTCACACACACACAGAGTATTCACATGAAGAGTAATTGAGGGGTTTGACTAGTTTTTGGTGCATTAAAACAGTAGCTGTCTTAAATGACAGGGGCTGAGACATACTTGCATTGATGTCTGTGAGGCTGGTAAAGATGGCTGATCACTCAAAGAGGACGTGGCATTCAGTAACTCTTGTTATATTCCTCTTTATTCGGTGGAGTTTGACTGAATCACATCATTTAAGCTGTTCCTGACAGTAATACATTCTTAATCCATGGCTTTCTTGCTCAGTATATTCATTTCTTGAGTGATTTCAGCCACAAGCCTTTCTGCAAACAGTGTTATACTTGGTCTTATTTCTGATGATCAAAACATTACTGCTGAGAGTCTTCAGCAGGCATCCATGAGGTATTAAGTTGTTCACCCTGTTTCCAAAGCAACAGCTCATCCCGTATTCCATGTGATAATTTGCCAATATATGTGTGTGTCTCCCAGTAAGTCTACCAGAGTTACGTAAGCAGCTTCAATTTTAGTTCCAGTGGCCGTTGTCTTAGACAAAGATTAGTGCTAGGCCATAGTCAGACACATTTTAGCTGTTGGCAGATTGTTAGCTTACACTCTGTGTGCAAATGTGCTCATCACAGCCAGACTACTTGGATGTGGTTTGGAACATCTGTGTGGTCCTCGCTCCAGAAGAAGACAGACAGGGAAGAGACAGAGGGCTGAGGAACAGGAGATGGGGAGGGGTTGTGGGACCCCAAGGCTGTTCAGAAAGAAGCCCTCAGTTTTTCCATCACTGCTGTCGCCACCACCATGGTGGTGGTGTTGTCTCTGAGCAGAGCCCGGGGACAGTGTGAGGCAGATGCAAAATGTGTGCGTGGGAGAAGAAGAGAAAGAACGATGGAAAGGAGAAAGCAAGACTGGGACAAAGCGACTGTGTGGGGAGCTGTCAGTCTAGTGGATGACTTATGAAGTTGAAGGTTACGTCTGGCAATCATGGAGCTGCTGGCGGGGGTAGGGAGAGGGGCGTTGAAAAGAGTTTTGGTCCAAACCTGCGGTCAACTCCCCCACTACTAGCAGCAGCAGCACCACAGCTCAGCTCCCTGCCTGTATGCCTGTGGTGTTTATTTACGAGCCCGTTTAACCACGGCGCGGTCCCTGTGGTGGACTGACACAAGATGACAGCAGCCTAAATGTCTTGCCCTTTAAATCCAGTCTAATGGTCGCTTAGTGCTGTGGAGACAGGCACTGGGATAGGCGCCTGGGGTCTTTTCATAGGGGCCTTCTGAGTAACACATCAGCTAACACATCTATGGGCCACCATCCAGAGCCTTATTACTACCTGCTTCTGTGGCTGTGGCGCCACTGATTTAGTTATGGTTGCGTGTGGAGGGACAATGCGAGTATAGCACTATTACATGGTGCTCTAACAATGATTTTGGATGTTAATGTCTTTTTAATATCTGCATATGTGGCTACTGCATGGCTGGTTATATATAGAGCGAACAAAAACAACTATTTAATGTGATGTTTTGGATGTCTGCATTCCACGGGAACTGAATTTTATAATTCTAAACCTACAATTGAAATTTTAGGGCACAAAAACTGAAGTCCTTTGTTGTTGTTTTTGCTGTCCAGACTAGAACATAAAGTGTTAATCCCTTATGTTTTTGCCTGAAGTAACTCTGTGGTAAGTTAATAGCAGATGTGAGTGTTATTGGGCAAATTATATGCAATATGAGTGCAAACATACACTTCACATAAAAACGACCTGCGTAAACACACCATTCATAACTGCATACCATTCTGTGTGGGCTCACCAGCCAATGCAATTAGATGCTTTCTGAGAGGAAGAAAAGATTATCATCCAAAACCTTGTGCCTTGCTCAATTCATGTGAAAAAAGAGAAATGTTTGGTGTGAGTAAGATTTTGCCTGTCAATAATCCACAACAGATCTCAGTTAAAGTCATTCTGATCACACCTCTGGGATCTGGGAGAGGAAACAGGCAGAGAGGAAAAAAGTTGGCCACAAATCCCATGGGAATCCACTTCTGCAGAAGTGTCTACTCAATCACCTGTTGCCCTCACTCTCTGTTAGTACACCAACCTCAACTTGATGCTTAACACACACACACACACACACACAC
>VUQH01036895.1:2943-15935 GCA_015106775.1 Etroplus canarensis | reverse complement strand
TCACAGACACACACACACACAATTTGCACTACCTCAATCGCTGCTACTGCACATAACCTCTTTTTCTCGGTGCTAGTGTCTTGTTGTGTTTTCATTGTGTCTTTCATGTCCTCTGTTTTGCACTATTTTGTTTATTTTGCAATATGTTCATCTGGTTCATCTGGTTTAGATAACAAGGGTTCTGTTCTTGCATTGTCTGCAACTACACCATGTTGCACACGTTGCACTTTATTATTTATCTATTTTATTTATTTTTTTCTTTTTTCATAGTTTTATTTTTAAATTTTAAACTGCTTAAAAAAAAAACCTTCCTGTCATATGTCTATATGTTTATATGTTGCACCAGGTCCTGGAAAAACGCTGTCTCATTTCACTGTGTTCTGCATCAGCTGTATGTGGTTGAAATGACAAATAAATAGCTCTTGAATCTTGAATCTTGAATACTATGTGTAATGAAACAGGCAAGTTGAACAGGTCCTAGCTCTCATATGCTTTCTGATGTGCACATATGAGAAAGACTGAATGTGCTAAGTTTTACCAGCTGTTTTGTTGGTAACACCACACCACTTCAATTTTTTCATTACTATTTTTGATCACCCTCTAGATAATGGCAGTAAACCATTTCACACAGCTTTCAACACTGTTAATTCAGCTGTGATTTTTTTTTTTTAACTTTCATCGGTATATTTCAATATAATTTTTTAATCAAGGTATTGGCCTGTGTGGGGGTGGGGGGGTTGTTCACGTCTGCTTGCCTTTCTGTAAAAGTCACCACACACCACTGTTATACACATAAGACTGACCAGTAAAAGCCCACAGCACTTGCACCCATTTTATTAATTTACAGCTGTGTCACATAGGGTCCAGAGCAAAGTCTGTTTTCTGTCCTCTGGGTGAATGCAGACATAATCCCAAGGTTATAATCTATCAGAGAGGTGGCAGGGCAGGCTGTTAATCCTCCTACAACATCATCAGGGAAGCCCCAGCCATCAGCGTCACTACACACAACTCCCTCTTATTTGGTTGGACTTCACGCAGGCCGTTACTAGTCTGGTGAAGCAGGATTTGGGAAACTTGGAAGGGAACCACAGTGAGAGGAGCTGAAAAAGCGGGAGAGGTCAAGTGGGTGTGAGTGGGTTTAAAATCAGATCTCTTTGAAAACGGATGTGTGGATTATGAGGCCTTTTCATCCGCTGAACAACGGACATCCATTCATAAAGTGGTTTGCACGTCACAGCAATATCCTCTAGCATTTGTCTTAGTGGAAGCCTCCCGAGGATGACGTCAAAGTGTCCGTACCATAAGGACTGCTGTTGCCTATGATAAAGATAATGATAGATAATGATACAAAAGGAGTTTGTAAGATTAAGTTCAAGCTATTAGAAGGTAGGAGGCAGGAAAAGTCCAAATCTCCCCCAAAGCACAAGAGACAGCAAAAAGATTTTTATTCTAATAGTGATTTGTGAACATTTTAAATCAACAGTCTTTACCATAATCTTACCTTGTCGGACTGGTCAATCCCTCTTCAGAATATATTACTTGCTGAGTTCTGTGATCATGGACTGGCTCTGCTTTGCAGGCCAAAAAACACTGCTGGCCCCTTGAAAAATTATGGGATTTAGGACCCAGCCTGATTTACCATACAGCCATGATTTTTATCCTGTTTCTGTGGTATTTATCTTCAACTAATGATGGCTGTTTATTAGACTTATTAGAAAAAGCTCATTCACATTTTTATATCAGTCAAAAAAAATTGATAGTTCGTGACATTATTTTGAGTTCCATTTGTCTCTTGCTAGGCTTTTAGAAACAAACTCTGTTTTAGTTTAACATTAGCTCGCAGATTTTGAGTGGTCCACCCTTGTTTGTCCATATAGATGGATTATCTTGCCCAGTGGCCCTGGGCATACACCTACACATGCAAACAGTAGGCACTGCAAATGCCCTACCTAATCACACAATGTACAATCACACAATAACATAAGGCAGCTCAGAACTACAGCATGCATTACGCGACATGATAAATTACTGCTGTTCTGTTATAGTTAGGCCCATAAGTGTTTGAACAATGATAGTTTTATTCTAGTTTTATTTTGCCTCTGTACACCACCACAATAGATTTTAAATCAAACAATAAACATGTGATTGCACAGTAGACTTTCAACTTTAATTCAAGTGGTTTAACAAAAGACTATGTTAACTATTTAGGATTTTTTGTCCATAGTCCCACATTTTCAGAGGCCTGAAAATAATTGGACAAACTAGCCTAATTTAAAATATAAGGATCGTTTATACTAATGAATGAAAATCCTTTCCAGTCTATAACTGCTTGAAGTCTAGAACCCATAAATATCACCAAATGTTGTTTCCTCCTTTGAGATGCTCTACCGGGCCTTTACAGGAGCTGCTTTCAGTTTCTGCTTTTTTGTGGGTCTCTATGGTTCAATTTTGTCTTTAGTACCTGAAAATCTGTTCTATTTGGTTATGATTTGGTGACTGACTTTGCCATTGAAGAATATTCCATTTCCTTGCCTTGAGACTCATTCCAGTTTCCTTTGCAGTATTCTTTGGCTCATTATCCATTTACACTGTGAAGCACACTCCAAACCCAGCCACAGGGGGCCACAAGTCAATGTACTCCTAGTGCAGGTCCCAAGCCCAGGTAAATGGAAAGGGTTGCATAAGGAAAGGCATCCAGTGTAAAATCTTTGCCAAATTCAATATGCAGATTCATAATACAACTCCCATGCAACATCAGTAGAGGCTTGGGTTGATGACAACAACCACTAGTGCTGTTAGCCAACAGGGTGCCAGTGGAAATTATGCTAATGTTCACCGTAGACAAAGGCGGAGGAGAGGGGTTAGAAAGCAGAGAGAGAAGGAAAGGTAGTAGGGTGGAAATGAATAAGGACTTCAAATGTAGGGGCATGTGTGTGAAGGGAATAGAGGGGATAGGAGGTTGGGTAGGTACGATGTTAAGGAGAGGAATGTGAAGGAAGAGGTGGTAGTGGATTTTGCAAAAAGGTTGGCAATAGCTTTAGAGAATACATATTTCAGGAAGAGGGAGAAACATACAATGACCTATAAGAGTGGAGGAAGGTGCACATAGGTGGGGTATATCTTATACAGGAGCTGCAACCTGAAAGAGGCAAAGGAAAAGGAAAAGGTTTATAGTGAGTTGTATGAGAGGCTGGACACTAACGAAGGAGAGAAGGACTTGTATCAATTGGCTAGACAGACAGACCGAGCTGGAAAGGATGTGCAGCAGGTTAGTGTGATTGAGTGATGAGAGTGTTTTTAGGAGTAGGAGGGAGTATTTTGAGGAGCAAATGAATGTGGAAAATCAGAAAGAGGAGGACAGATGTAGGAAGGATAGTGAATCTGGAAATGCAGAGTATTAGTAAGAAGGAAGTGAGGGCAGCTATGAAGAGGATGAAGACTGGAAAAGCAGTTGGTCCAGATGACAAACTGTGCCTGTGAAGGTATGGCGATGTCTAGGAGAGAGGGCAGGGGAATATGTAATCAGACTGTCTAACAGACAACAGACAACAGACAACTAACAGACCAAGAAGATGCCTGAGGTCATCAGGCATCTTCTTTACAACAGAGATAGGTTCTGAGCCCCTTCTTGTTTGCAGTGGGGATGAACAGGCTGACAGATGAGGTCAGGCAGGAGTTTCCATGAACTATGATGTTTGCAGACGACACTGTGATCTGTAGTGAAACTAGGGAGGAGGTGGAAGAGAACCTGGAGAGGTGGAGGTATGCACTGGAGAGAAAAGGAATGAAATTCAGCAGAAGCAAGACAGAGTACATGTGTGTGAATGAGAGTGAGGCAGGCGGAATGGTGAAGATGCAAGGAGTAGAGGTGGCAAAGGTGGATGAGTTTAAATACCTGGATTCAACCACCCAAAGCAATGGACAGTGGACAGGAGAGGTGAAGAAGATAGTGAGGCACGGTGGAGTGGGTGGAGACAAGTGTCAGGGGTGCTTTGTGACGGAAGGATAGCAGCAAGAGTGAAAGGGAAGGTTTACAAGACGGTGGTGAGACCTGCTGTGATGTATGGTTTGGACATAGTAGCACTGACGAAAAGACAGGAGCTGGAAGTGGCAGAATTGAAGATGCTGAGATTTTCGCTGGGAGAGACCAGGATGGATGGGATTAAAAATGAATATATCAGAGGGACAACTCAGGTTGAAGAGTTTGGAGATAAAGTCAGAGAAGCAAGCTTGAGATGGTTTGGACATGTGCAGAGGAGGGCTAGTGGATATATTGGACAAAAGATGTTGAAGATGGAGCTCCCAGGCAGGAGGAAAATAGAAATAACACAGAAGAGGTTCATGGATGTAGTGAAGGAGGACTGTTTGTCAAACCCCCTGAATTAAAGTTAAAAGTCTGCACTTGGATAACATTTAACTGTTTGATTTAAAATCCTTTGTGGCAGTGTACAGAGGCAAAATTACAAAAAATGTGCCTTTGTCCAAATCTTCTGGACTAAACAATGTCCTATATATTTAATGTAGGCTTTCATGTACTTAAAACCACAGTGAAAATGTCCTATCAAAATCATCAACTTACTTTTCACAATGTCTGGAGAAAAATCATTGATTTAGTCCAGCTCCCAAACCGTTTATATTTATAGGCCTTGAGTGACAGGCTGTTCAGATGTCTTGCCTGTCATCTTCCTCCACGCCATTTGCAAAAAAAGGCTGCTTTCTTTGTCAGGCGCTAATAGGAAGTGTTGAATGTAATATACAATCATGCTTCTTTTCCCCCTATAAATGATGTCAGAGTGCACAGCCAGATTTTCTCTGTGTCTGGTCTGGCAGTTTTAGCATTAATGCTCCACCATTATTGCTGGTGTCAAACCTGGAGTCCTGCTCTCAATGTCCACCTTCAAGAACTGTAGCATTGGCACAGCTGCTGACAGTTCAGCCTTTTTCATTATTTTCCTGCAGTCTTTCTCTGCTCTGCCCTTATTGACCACCAAACAGCTGACATTTGACCTACAGCCTGCATCATTATGATGGGATTTTATCAGCTAATTTAAAAACCTTTCAAACTATTTTATAATTAGAATCAGAATCAGACTGCATTTTCAATATCCATTTACTCCAGTATTTTTTAAAAAGCAATACTGGCCAATGTGTCCACTTTACCCAAGTGATAATCCATGTACAGCATGTTTGCCCATGTGCCGGTGGGAAACCACAAACACTACATTAACAACAAGCCCTTATTTGCATTAAGTTAGGGGCCAACTACTGCCAAAATTTAACAAGTCTTATTCACATTTAATTAAATGTGTTATAGAGGTAATTGGACTTTATTAATGTAACTTCACTGCTGAGCATTATGTCAGATTCCAAAACAATGAAGATTGCTTGGTATAGAAGCCTTTCATTTAAGTATTAACGTATGCTACGGGATCTATACTATTTCACAGAAAAGATGCTGTTATGTAACTCATCTGTTTCTCACTTCAAGATATAACGCCTGACCTTAGTGTAACAATGATGACAGTTAAAACTTATCCAGACTAGATCAGATGTTTTGCTTGACGTCTAGAGAGTTGTCAGTGGTTATTAGATGTGCAGAGGTTTGTGCATAATTTGAAATTAGTTACGTAACAAAGGTTGCTATTCAATATCTTCTTCCAAAGCTTCTTTGTAATGGAGATTGAGACTTGGTGGTTACATCGGCTGATAAACAAGTTTCATTTATTTATGGCAGGAGTCTCAAAACTGCTTTTAGGTATGGTACATATTACAATGATACTCTTTTGCAGATGGGGGAAAAGTTGAAGAGGACAGAAAGGCAACCTTTGTTCACTGGGAATTTCCAAGTTACTATCTGTTGATAAGCTAACATCACTAAACTACTGAGCATGAGCAACCCATGGGTTCAAACAGCACAGGAAGCTTGAGCAGCTAATAGCTTTTATTTAAGTAAACTGAACATACACAAACAAAAGCCACGTGCTTTGCTAGTGTCTGCCCGATGAGGCAAAGTGCAAACGTCAGCTCAGGTTCTACCCCTGAAAACGCTGCCTAGCCTGGGGTGGCTGTTCCTGCTGTCTGCTCCGAGGTGTGTGCCTCGAGTTCCCAGCATCCTACTGCATAAATGGGAGAGACAGATTAGCAAATGAGTGGCAGCTGTGCCAATCAGCCCACTTGGCACTGCTCCCTGAACTACTCAGCTCCAAGCAAGAGCAGGAGAGGAAGTCAGCCACAGCCACCTGCTTCCCCAGCCTATGTACTGCCTTGAACTTAAAAAGCTGTAAGGCTGTGAGGACAGATACCACCAGGTGATCCGAGCTTTGGCATGTTTTATGTAACTGCAGGACCATGGTTTGAACAGAGGAAATGGACGTCCCAGGAGGTAATAATGTGCAGTACTGACCACCCACCAGATTACCAGACATTCAATCTTCTGTAGCAAGATTCCCACTCCGGCTGATGTATAACACCAGTTGACCCTCCGTATCTGTTGGGACAAAACAGCCCACAGCAGGCTATATGAATCATCAGTCTGCAGGACAAAAGAGTAAGAGAAGTTGGGAGTGTAGAGCAGAGGTTCCTCAAAGAGGGCCTTCTCAAGTGCGGCCTGACACTGCTCCGTCCACTGGACCCAATCTGCGGCACTCTTCTGGGTAAGACTGGTGAGGGGGCTGGTTAGTTCACAATGAATCTTGACAACCCTGCCAACCCCAAGAGCCACCTCACCTCCTTTTTGTACTTGGGACTGTAATTTTCTCCATCTGGGGGTACCCTCGATACTACACCTCCCTTTAGCCAACCCCACACTTCTTTGGGTTGGCGGTGAGCTCAGCCTACCTCAGCAACTCCAAGACTTAGGCCACCTATTTGCACATGTTCCACCCAGATGCCACTGTGGATGATGACATCATCCAGGTAGGCAGCAGCATAAGCAGTGTGTGAACGCAGTTCCTGGTTCATGATGTGCTGGAAAGTGGCTGGAAGCCCTCACAACTCAGAAGGAAGTGTGAAAAACTGGAACAAACCATACAGCGTGGAGAAGACCATTTTTACTTGGACTATGGAGAAAAGGGAATCTGCCAGTAGCCCTTGGTTAAATGCAGTGCTGTAAAAAAATGAGCAGTGCCTAATTAGTCCAGGAGGTCGTCAAGATGGAGCATGGGATAAGCATCAAATTGTGATACCTCATTCACCTTGTTGTAGTCAACACCGAACAATATAGACCTGTCCTTCTTAAAAAACAAGAACAATGGGGCTACACGATCCACTGTGGGACTCTGCTAGTACCGCCACCTCTAGCATAGCTGCCAATTCACTTTGAACCACTTTTTTGTTTTCAGGTAAACTATAAGGTCGTAAACACATCATCACACCCAGGCAAGTCTCAACATGGTGTCGTATTAGGTTTGTGTGTCCTGGCAAAGGAGAAAACACGCCAGCAAAATACTTCTGTAACATGGCAACACCTCCTCCGGGGCTGGTGTAAGCTGGTTTTCACAGTTAAACAGGAATACTGGAATTTGCACATCAGGGTCACACTAACCCTAGAACACGTTAGTTGTATAGGGTTACATAGGTCCACAACCCCATGTGGTTTTCTGTCAAACAATAGCTCAAAGGGAGAGAGACACTGGGTCTAACCACTGGTCTCAGTTACGTTCATCGTCATATATGAACTTACAAATCATGTATTTTAGAGTCTTATTCAGGCTTATTACTCTTCACTGTCAGTCTGGGGATGGTACAAACTCATCTGAATCGACTTAACACCCAGTAGTTTCTTAAAGTTCCTGGTCAGTCAGAATCTCTTTAAAAATCCCAACTCGGTACCCAAAACCATACTCTTTGCAGAAAAGCTGTGAAGAGACACTGTTTCAGGATTTCATGTTACAAAGCCCACTAGAATTAAAACAATATATTCCTTACACTAATTATGAAATGGCCCGATGGGATCGACACAACGCACTCAAATGGCGCCTCTATAAATGGCAGGGGTGTTCTTGGAATGGCCGTCTGGTTAACCAGTTAGCATTCAGGAAGGATGCGCAGCAGCAGCCCATATCCCCCCGAACACCTGGACTGTAAAATCAAGTCATTATACCGTCCAGAGTATTATCATATCCCTTGTAGCTTTGGAACTTTACTGGTAATACTTCCCATTTTCTGTTGCTTGTCCAACTTTTTAATTTTCTTGGTAATTTCAGTTTACTTCTTAGCATTTCAAACTTTTTCTGAAAAAATAATATTACATTGAACATCTTTAAAGTGGTACTATCATGATTTCACATCCTCAGTCCATGTGTTATTTCTGTATTTCCTGTAAATCCTACATTCAGACACATGAAATAATCACTAACCGGTCCCACAAATATTTCTCTCACTGACAATGGCAATTATTGTGATGCTGATGTGTGCGCCACAGTTTTTGTTTTTATGAGTATGACGCTAATGTTAAAGCCCGCAGCCATATGGAAAAGCCACATCCCGTCTGCTGCCCATAGTGCACCGTGCCAGCATCATTTTCCCATAGCAATCTTCTGATGTGAATCCACTAAAACTGAAGTTTCATGATGTAAACAGCAATTTGTTCCAGTTTGCTGACACGACTCTCTTGCACATCATGTGAACACAACAGCCTTCGACCTCTCTGATGAAAGTCACATAAACCAACTAGAAAGGTGGTGAGCTTCTTTGACCCTTTGTCCAATTATAGCAATTTATCTCTTTAAGTTTTGCCATGTTCATGTTTCAAAATGTTGCTATTTCTGATATGCTTTATTTAGTGCTACATAATCCTAAATTCCCAGTTATGGAAATCTGGTGCTGTACACATAGAAATAAGTGAAAATAACAGCCATAGCTAAATTTTCCCAAATTTATTTTTTACTGTCTGTCCTTGAACCCAATGCAAATAGAAGGGTTAGAGCTAGTCCTCCAGCTATTTCTCCTGGAGGCTGTTCAACTATTTCTGAGTGATTACTACCGAATGGCAACATAGTAGGAAGCTGTAGGCCCTGAGCCAAAGGCAATACATCTGTCAACGGCATAAGCTCATTCTGCCACTTGTTCTTCATGTACAGCTGTACATGTGGAAAAATACTCTTCTAGGTCATGTTGCACTTCTCTTTAACAGGCCTCACACCTGCTAAGAATTTTATTTCTAGCATTTGGGAGAAAAACTGGAAATAAAATGGCATCATCATTCTAATGTGTCTGAGTACCTTAAAGTCAAAACCAAGTTTATTTTGGGAAGTTAAATGCAGTAACTCATAATGCAAGATTAAACTGTGACTAGAAAAATAGTCATGCGTAGGTGCGACAATACAACTTAATATTACTGTCATACTGTGTTTTAATCATTAGTAACAGAATTAGTTCCAATCCTAAAAAAAAATTATGCTGGTCAGCCCTGGGGTAGTATGTAATGTACACCACAAAAGGCACATTTTAACACAGTAGCAAAACTGGTGACCTAAAACATTTATACAAAGTAATTCTGTAAAGTGCATTTAAAAAGTCTTTTGTCTCTTTATCCAATTTCTTTCTTTTTATTCTGCAGTTAGTTTGCACCCTGTTAAAAGGTTGTGAAGCCAACATATGTGATGTAACTCAAAACAAACTGTAATTATTTGCAAGTCAGTTTGGGATCACTTGGAAATTCTCTTGTTTTCCATGCAAACACACATGAAATTAGTCTGAATAGGAAATATGAACAGGACATGCTGACATTGTCAGAGTTAGAAATAATAATTTTAATAGAAATAATGAATGTGTTCTTCAAACTTTGCCTTCATCAAAACCACCACCACCTTTTGCATAAAAAAACCACCTTTTGCAGCAATCACAGCCTGGCAGACCTTACTCGTTCTAGCTGTCAATTTTTCAAGGTAATCTGATGAGATTTTACCCCATGCTTCCTGGAACATCTTCCACAAAATGGATTGGATTAATGGAGTCTTACTCTGTATCATACAGTCAAGCTGCTCCCACAACAGCTCAATAGGTTTCAGACTGTGCTGGTCACTCAATTACAGTCAGAATTCTGGTTGAATCAGAATCATCAGAATCAGAATACTGTATTAATCCCCAGGGAGAAATTACTTACTAACCGCTTATTCTTTAAATATTGCTGACACATTTTGGAGGTGTGTTTTGGGCCATTATCCTCACTCATGTTCTTCTGTTTGATCCAAAGACCTCTTCCAGTGTTCAGTGTCTGTGCTCTTTTGCCTGTCTCAGACTTTTCGTTTAATTGGCCAGCTTTTTCTTAGCAATCCTGCCATGAAGTCCAGCATCCTGAAGTCGCCTCTTCACTGTTGATGCTGACACTGGTGTGGGACAGATACTTTTTAGTGCAGCTGCCAGTTGACGACACCTGAGGCATCTTTGTCTTAAACTACATACTCTCAGATATTTGTCTTCTTGTACAGTTGTACATCAGGGTCTCCCACTTCTTTTTCTGTCCTTGCTAGAACCAGTTTGTACTGCTTTCTGAAGAGAGTAGTTAACAGCATGGTAAGCGATTTTAAGTTTCCTCGCAATTTCTCTCACTGAATAGCCTTCCTTTCTAAGCACAAGAACAGACTGATGGGTCTTTCTTTGTGGCTATTTTGAGACTGTAAATAAACAAATGCTCATGCTTCAGATACTAAACTTAACTAACAAATAGCACGCTCCCTTTTTTTCTCCCTTATTAATACAGTGGTTTTCAGCTGTGCAACATAATAGCAAAAGAGTTTTATAATAATCAATTAGCCTTATAAAATGATTAACTTGGGTTAGCAGCCATACCGGGGAGACTGATGCAGAGGACTGACAGCTGCTGATAAAAGGCCTCTATGCTAAAATGTAGTTCATTCTTAAAAAATCATCCAATTATCTTTAACTGTTTGTGAAATTGATAAAATTCTTTGCGAACTGAAATGTGTTTTTATTTGGAGAAAAATTACATTTGCAAATAATCCCAAACTTTTGAGTGGTAGTGTATATTAAAATAAAAATATTACAAATACAATATATCAAATGTTGAAAATAAAATGTGATTTAATTAAAGTATGTTCACAGGTAAAAGTGAAACGACCTCGTCATTCACTTAAAGTGCGTTTTTACACTGTATAACTGACAAACGTGGTTTCTGGTTAAAACAGGTTTTGTTCACTTTGCCTTAAAGCAGATTACACTCCCTAGAGAAAAAAATTAAAAGCAGCAGTTTTACTTCAGTGTTAGATTTACTTTAGTTTAGAGAAATTCATGTAATGTGAACACCTGATATAGCATTTGATCGCCCTCCCTTCAAATGTGAAGGCCATTAGTAAAGCAAGAAAGACATCTGTTCTAGTAAATTTGATGTCAGGAAAGTGTTCCCAGAATGTGTTGCATCATTTCTTCTTTTAACAACAGCCTTGTAAGCATTTGGAAACTAAGGAGACCAGTTAATGCAGTTTTGAAAATGATATGGTTTTTTTTTCATTCCTGCTTGATATCGAATGTCAGTTGTTCAAGAGTTCAGTTAATGTTCCAAGTATTTTCAGTGGCATACATGTCTAGAATTCAGGTAGACTAATTAACCCCTGAACTCTTTTTCTATGGATGCTGTTGGAACATATGCAGAATGTGGTTTGGCATTATCTTCTTAAAATAAGCAAGACCTTTCCAGAAAAGACATTTTCTGAATGCCAGCATGTGTTGTTTCAAAATCTTTATATATTATTCAGTTTTAATGGAACCTTCACAGCAAATTACCCATATAATGTAAATTAACACACCCCATTTCCATCACTGGGAAATAGGGTACCACTGTAAGATTTTATATTGTTGATGGGTAGGACCAGAGCCCCTGCTTGGGATTAAATTGTCCAATACTAGATAAGGAGGTAAAAGTTGTGTGCAGGTTTACAAAAAAGCCTGTTTGGGAGGCAGAATGCAGGGCAAGGAATTCCATGACAACCTAAGCCTAAGTCACTATAGGAGGTAACACTAACCCTAACTCTACCCAAACTCTATATTTTGGAGAATGCCAAAAATTGCTTTTTTGGGGAAAAAAAATTTGACTTATTTCTGCTTTGTGATAGAATGATTATTTTTGCCAAGACTTATGAGAATCTTGTTCCTCTCATAGCACTATAGTTAAAATATTTTATGGAAAATACAGACAAACCTGAATGGACACAGGAGAGGTGAAGAAGAGAGTGCAGGCAGGGTGGAGTGGGTGGAGACAAGTGTCAGGGGTGCTTTGTGGCAGAAGGATAGCAGCAAGAGTGAAAAGGAAGGTTTACAAGATGGTATTGAGGCCTGCCATAATGTATGGTTTGGCGATAGTGGCACTGACAAAATGACAGAAGTCAGAGATGGAGGTGGCTAAATTGAAGATAGGAGTGACCAGGATGGACAGGATTAGAAATCAGTCCATCAGAGCTCCGCCCAGGTTGAGAAGTTTGGACACAAAGTCAGAGAGGCAAGGCTGAGATGGGTTGGACATGTTCAGAGGAGGGATAGTGAATATATTGGACAACGAATGTTGAAGATGGAGCTGCCAGGCAGGAGGAGAAGAGGATGACTGCAGAGAAGATTCATAGATGTAGTGTAGGAGGACATGCAGAGGACTGGCGTGAGGGAAGAGGATGCAAGGGATCAGGTGACATGGGAGCAGCCAGGAAAAAAGAAGAAGAAGAATAGTGTAATAACAAAAATGCATATTCATATTCATTGCCTGGGGGTAGGGTTAGATGGAGTAAATTAAAGGAGATATTTTGATCATGCAGCTTCTTCTTCAACAGGACGAAGGATTTCCTTTTGTTTTCAAGGACCATGAATATATCTTTAAAGATCAGAATCTTGGAGTTACAAAACCTGAGGGACCTCTTTTAGCGTGCCACGTTGAGAATTTTTAATCACATCAGTGAAGCAAAGCAGACAGATCACTGAAGTCCAAGGGAGACCACCTTCCCCCAGTGAAGTGCAGAAAGGCAGTGGCATTATCCCCTCTACTCCTG
>VUQH01036894.1:20545-35854 GCA_015106775.1 Etroplus canarensis | reverse complement strand
GAAATAAAGGTGTCAGCTCGCCGCCGCATCATCCCAGAGGTGTGAGCTACTACGGAGCCCACATGGAGAAGGTGTAAACGTGAAAACTGTTTGTGCTCAAAGGCTCAGTACTACACGGGATGGGGGGGGTTTAAAGAGCAGGTTTAAGTTTGAAACGACGTGCACGCCTGATCATCGCCTGATTGGTGCTATGTTACGGGCGCGTCGCACCGATGATTTATCCGTGGCTATTAATAGGAGCTTTGGGGGGGGGTGCAGTTGCATTCCTGTGATGATGGACTATGAAGGCTCAGGGCAGCAGAAGTAGATGGTATTAAAGTAACGTGCACTGAGCTGCAGCTCCTGGCAGTGGTCACTCTGTAGGCACGGTCCTCAACATTACGCGCTCTTGCTTTTTTAATCCAGGGTATCAGAATTTAGAGGTGAATCTTCTCTGTTCTATGATCACTGCTGCTGCTGGAGCTGTGCACGCAATCCATTACAAAGAGCAGCCCTACCAGGCTGCATGTGTCTCTCCTCTGCTCTAGTTCGCATCATATTTCACCCCATTATTATTTTGTCCAGAAGAAAAAAAAAACCCTGCAGAGGTTTACAAAGGAAGCACCAGACCCAACCTACTGTTTGACTGGAATTTCAGGGGTAAATGAACTGCAAGTACTGAACATTTTCCTGCTACATCAGGTCCATCAAATGTGCACGTAAACAACTCCTGAGCCAACACAGGTCAGGTGACCGCTTTTAAGAAATGTGTAGGAAACTTTGAAACATCAGCATTTAACAAACAGCCACCCGCCTGGACAAATGTCTAGCATGTGCACAGATAACTTAGACCTGATGGCTTCACATTGCTCTCTCTGCTCTGTCCGTTGCTTTGGATGGTTGATCCCAAGTATTTAAACTCATCCGCCTTCGCCACCTCTACTCCTTGCGTCTTCACCGTTCCACCTGCCTCCCTTGCTTCTACTGACATTCATTCCTCTTCTCTCCAGTGCATACCTCCACCTCCTCCCTACTCTCACTACAGATCGCAATGTCGTCTGCGAACAATTCAGTTCAGTTCAATTCAATTCAAAAACTTTATTTGTCCCCAAGGGGCAATTCAAGGCACAGAGAGCAGCTTACACAGAGTAGCATAACGAAAGAATTGAGTCAGTATTTACACACACAAACAAACAAAAAAAAAAGTCTAAGTGGTGAACGAGGTAAGAGGTAGGAGAAAAACAGCCTGGCAGAAATGTACTGCTGACAGCTGAAAAACAGAGTACTATGTACAGTATGTATAGTACGATATTAACAGTAGCATCTTTGGGCTCTTTGTTACTTGCACCCTGTTGCAAAAACACATCATTTGTTCCCATTTAGTTGATTCTATCAAAAATGGCAAAGATAACACAAGTTTGACCGGCATAAAATGATATTTCTGCACCTATGAGGTGATTCCCAAACAGATATTAGCAGCAAACTTGCGTCCTTAAAATGTCTAAAGAAACTGGACAAGTGGGGGACCAAAGAAGGAGTGGCAGGCCTAAAAACTATCTACAGCAGATGAACAATATCTGAAAGTCGTGTTCTTAAGAAATAGGGAAAAAAATCTGGCACAGACTCGACACAGGACCTGAAGCCTCATCAGAAATAGTCTCAGTGGAAGGGCGGCTGGGAAGAAGAAATTCTTAAGTGAGGAAAACAGGGAGAAAAGGCTGAGGTATGCCAACTTATACAAGAACTACACTGAAAATCAGTGGCAACCGATCTTTATGAGTGATGGTTGAACCTCAACATTATTGGATTGGATTGATAGCGTTCCCATGCCGGCTGGCCAGGGCCCGCCTCCGGCCCAGCACAAAACCCCGCCTGCGACGTCCCCTTCCCCGGCCACCGACATCAGGCAAAGACTGAAGGCCCGGTCCAGGCAGCAAGCCGAGATCGGAGCCCCCAGAAACTGTCCATCCGCAGCATCAGCCCTGCGACGACCAAAAACTTTGGTTTCCCGGACGCTACCTGGCAGGTCATGGAAAACAGCGCTGCCGGATCGCCAGTTAGCGCCGTTTATGGACGAAGCTGTGACGCCGTCTGGCCGTCCTCGAACTTCCGACTTTTGAACACGAACTCCACCGTCCTGGCGTCCACAACACCTGAATACCGGGTCAAAACAGGGACAATCACAGGGGTACAAGCATCACCTTGGTTCCGGAGTGGCCGCGCGCTACCGTCGCGCCGTCATCTTCGCCCCAGCGTGGGATCATCTTGAGCTTTGGAATGTCCTTCAAGAAGCCTGGAGAACTATTCCTGAAGACGACTTAAAGAAATGACAAGAAAGTTTGCCCAAGAGCGCTCAGGATGTGTTGAAGAGTAAAGGTGGTCGTACCAAATACTGACTTTCAGCTCATTAGAATTGTACAAACTCTGGTTTTGCGTTGCATATTGAATTTCCATTTAAGTTTGCTCAAGTTTTGGTACAGAACAAAGTTCTGTAGCTCTGCACCGCCACACACAATTATTTCAATTTTAATATTTTAATCATTTGGTTTAAACAACGTAAGAAGATAGTTAAGTGTAATTACAGTTTCATAAATACTGTCATCATATTGGTTGTTTTGTCCAACGTGTACAAATACTTAGAAAAAGCAGCATATTTTCATACAAGCCCCATTTCCAGAAAAGACAAAAATCTGTGGCATGTTAATGCACGTGAACCTTTATTTAACTGACGAAAAACACGAAGAAAAGATTTTCAGCGGTTTGAGTGACCAACTTACACCTCATTTAGCAATTCGTGGAGGCTAGAAGGATTTTGGGTTGCCAGGGGATCGTTGCCCAGTCTCTAGGCCTGTGTGACTGAAGCCTTAAGTGTATTCTGTAAATATATTCAAATTTTAAATTTGATGGCTACAACATCATAAACCAGAGTTCGGACAGAAGCTTGTTCACCATTGTCTTATGTCACCTTTACTTCTAATAACTCAACTGTTCAACAGTCCACGATCCAGTCTCCTCTTCATGAAGCTCCACATATTTTAGGAGACACACTAGGAGACAGATCTGGACTGGCAGCAGGCCACAGTCAGGCACACACCCTGTGTCACTGTGTCTGTGAAGCCATGCTGTTGCAGTCCTTGCAGAATGTGGTCTGGCATTGTCTTGCTGAAATAAGCATGGGAAAAGATGTCACCATGATTGCGGCATGTCTCTCTAAAATCCTAATACACGCCTCAGAGTCAATGGTAGCTTCACACACATATAACTCACCCACGCCACGGGCACTGATGCACTCCCATACGTCACTGATGCTCGCTTTTAGCTTTTTCTTTACTCATTACAATCTGGTTGTTTTTATCTTTGCCACTGAATGAAATCTTCCTTTTGAAGAAATCTTCCTTTTGAGCTGATGAATTATGACACAAAAGGGTGAGCCACGATCGTTCCTTGCTTGAGTCTTCAATGGATGCTACTTTTATACCCAATCATGACACCTCACCTGCTTTCCATTAGTCTGCTTAATGTGGCGTCTTCCAAACCGGTGTCACTTGGATAATGTACCAGTTTCTTTGGCTGCTCTTCAGGCACAGTTTGGAGGAAAGTGAGGCGTGTAGTTACAGTCCTCTGTCCTTTTTTCTTCTCAGTTTACTTCACAGCAAAGTAAAAGACAAGGTACCTTCAGCTGCTCCCTTGTATTCTCCACAAGGGGTCGCCACAGCAGAATAATCCGCATCAGTAATTTGGCAGAGGCTTTACACCAGATGCCCTTCCTGACGCAATCCTCCATGGCGAGAAGGGCTTGTGTCCCCACTGTGTGTGTAAACAACAACACTAAAGGAAACACATCTGTGCAATTTTCAGTCTTATCTTAACTCTGTTCTAACTCTCAACACAAAGGTTGGTGGTTCAATCCCTGGCTTCTCCAGTCTACATGCTGAAGTGTCCTTGGGCAAGACGCTGAACCCCAAATTGCTCCCGATGTATCACGTCGGAGTGTGAATGTGTGCATGGTAGTTAATTGTGCTTCAGGCTTAGAATAAAGCGCTGTATGATTGAATGAGGCTTGTAGTAAAAAAGCGCTTTGAGTGCTCAGATAGAGTAGAAAAGTGCTATATAAGTACCAGTCCATTTACCATTTTGCTGAGTGTGCTGCAGCCATCAGATTCTACATTTGTGCAAATTTACAAATCCAGTGAAGCTGCTCAGTAAAACTATTGAAAATCAATCATCTGTCAGTTAAACGAAGGTTCATATGAAATCGATACATCACAGATTTTTGTTTTCATTGCATTTCAGGAAGTATCCCAACTTTTCTGGAAACAGGGTTTGTATTTGAAAAGCTGGGATTATAAAACACTGAATATTTCTGCTTTGAACTGATTATAAAAGCAGCTGCCTGTTGTCATGCCGATAGCCTAATTGATTAAGTCTCCGGTCCAGATCTACACATACACTGTTTTCAACCTTTTCTTAGGTGTCTTCAGAAATACTCTTCCAAGGAAAAGTGTTTCAAAATACCAAAAATAAAAAGCATCTGCCCTCGTCGGGCCCTGTTATATCTAGCATCCGATTATCATGTGAATGTTTCTTGAAAATTCTGACTCACTGGATCGTGCCGTTCTTCCATCCTACCCTGTAAATAACTACACCAGACGTAGCCAGAACTAATTTGCATAAAGCTAAAAATGCACAATGTTTAACTCAAGAAATGTATCCTAATGTCATCATGCATTTGGCACATTCCAAACTTAGAAGCACAGACTTTGCCTAACATAGGGGATTTAAGTCCTTTACTATTATTTGTGTCATTTCAATCAAACAGTCCTCTTGGAGAAATAAAATTCAGGTGCGCCTGGAAAACCTTGGCTACGGCGGGTAAATCCAGCTCGGAAACCGTAGGCGCCGAGTCGTGTCACTTCTGAGGTGCCCCTGAGCGGACGCTTCACCCAGGGCCAGGGCAGCTGTTCTGCTGGTCAGGTCACAGGTGGAGAAATGAACGGGCGGGACTACAGATACGTAAAAGCTCCACAGAAGCAAAGGGTAAAAGATTATCTAACCTCCATACAAAGCCTAAAACTTTTCATGAGGATTCTTGTGAAACATTTAACCAGAGTCAGGAGGTAAAAGGCTTGTTTATTTAGCTCGAGGTGGCAAGATAAATGTGGTCACAAGATCAGTGCGACACAAGGTGCTTTTATTCCCCAGACAAATAAATCTACTGACTGATAACCTTGCAATTATTTAATCATGCTAAGAAACAGGCTACACTGTCCCAGAGACATCATGTTTTCACTTTGGTTACGTATTTGTACTGGGAAACATCTTAAAAGCACACCAGTAAGAGCGTGGTTTGATAAAATGGCATCTGTTCAAACTTGGGGAACAGCTGCAATCATGTCTTGATTAATTTTGATGCGCTGCAGATTGAAAAGACAACACGCCTCGCGCCGACAGGCTCCACAGTCGGCAGTGAAACCATCAGCTGGTGAGGATTTCACAAATAGGACGACGGCGCTTTTTATGCCAAAACAATGGGGAAACCATTGTTTGACTGTGACGTGCTCTTCAACGCCCACAACAGAGGAAAAACAAACTTCAATATTTCAACCAGTGCAACAACTGCACTGGAAAATCCAATTATGTGCTCACGCAAATCTTGGGAGGAAAGCTGTGTAATTACTTTCTTCGAGTCACATCAAACGCAATGTGGAAAACTCTGTTAATTTATTAAAGTCAACAGTGGAATTGTATTTGTTTTCATTACACATTATTAATGTAACACCAGGCAAAAAAAAAAAAAAAAAAATGTTCCACACAGCATGGTGCAAGTCACTCATGCACTGCAAATTACAAGATTACACGATGTGAGCAATAACAGCAGCCAAATAATTCATTTGTCACTTGGACTGATGCATCAAAAGAGGGCACGCTGGAAACACTCTGGTTTTTCCACTGACATGAACGGCATTAAGTGTTTTTTGGTCCTCCAGTAAGAGTTTCCATACACTTTGGCTGGATGAGTTCACTTTGATGGTGAAGATGTCCTCACGCCGCTGTGGTAACAAGCTAATAAAGTAACACACTTCTGCATTAGATCAAATGTACTCCACTGACTCTTTCAACAAGTGAGCAAAGATCTCACAAGGAGTTTCAAGTGTTATTATAACTAATCAATAAACAAATCTTCTTCTTCTTCTTCTTCTTCTTTCGGCTGCTCCCGTCAGGGGTCGCCACAGGGGATCGTCTGCCTCCGTCTCATCCTATCCCTTGCCTCCTAACACGCTTTCCCCCTCTCCCCCTCCTTGGTCTTCGGCCAACAGTAGCATAGTTTCCACCGGCACCCTGTTGGCCAACGGCACCGGAGGCGGTCGTTGTTAACCCGGGCCGCGACCGATCCGGTATGGAAGTCGTGTTATGAATCCGCATATTTGATTTGGCACAGTTTTTACGCCAGATGCCCTTCCTGACGCAACCCTCACCATTTACCCGGGCTTGGGACCGGCACCAGGACTACACTGGCTTGTGGGCCCCTGTGGCTGGTTTAACTAATCAATAAACAAATCAGCTCACATATTCACGGCTGAAATTCATACACTTTATACACCAGCTACGCCTTGCTGCTACTGGATTGATCCCCTAATTCTTCGTGGCGTCGATTCAACAAGGTGCTGGAGACATTCCTCGGACAATCCGGTTCATACTGACATGACGGCAACGCACAGATTTGTCGGCCGCGCGTGATGAGAATCTCCTGTTCGCCGCATCCCAAACGTGCTCCACTGGGTTGAGATCTGGTGACTGCGGAGGCCACTTGAGTGCAGTGATCTCATTGCTATGTTCAAAAAAACACACTTTGAGATGATTTGACCTTTGTGACACGCCACATTATCCTGCTGGAAGCGGCCATCCGAAGATTGGCACGCTGTGGTCATAAAGGGATGGAAACGGTCAGCAACAATACTCAGGCAGGCTGTGGTGTTGAAACAATGCTCAGTCGCTGCTAAGCGGCCCAAATTGTGCCAAGAAAACGTCCCCCTCACCATCACACCACCAGCAGCAGCAGCAGCCTGAACTGCCGATACAAGGCAGGCTAGAGCCGTGACCCTACCATCCCAAACGCCACATCGGACCTGGCAACAGTTTTCAAATCTTACGTCCCTCAGCTTTGATGTTCTGCCACTCTAGCCCGTCTGCTTCAAGGTGTGAACTGCCGTGCGTTCAGAGATGCCCTCCTGCATACCCTGGTTTTGCAGCAAGGCGATATTTAAGTTACTTTTGCCTTCCTATCAACTCAAAGCAGCCTGGCGATTTAACAAGGGCATTTTCAGCCAGAGAACAGGATAGTTTTCTCCTTTTTGGACCTTTCTCTGGAAACTAGAGGTGGTCGTGTTGGGAAAATCCCAGCAGATCAGCAGTTTCTGCAGCCCGTTTTTGCACCAGCAACGATGTCCAAAGCCGGTCAGGTCCTCTTTCTTCCCCCACTCTGACGCTCACGTTGAACTTCAGCAGGCCGTCTTGGCCATGTCTACATGTCTGCATGCACTGACTTGCTGCCATGTGACCAACTGATTAGATAGTTGCATCAATGAGCGTTTAAACAGGTGTACCTAATAAAGTGGCCTAGAAGAAGATCATTCTTTTGAGCTTTAAGTGCTGGAAACAGGCGGAAAAAACTAGCCTGGATCAGAGGGGGTGAGAAAAATCTTCAGCTCTAAAGATCATTAACTAAAATCTTAAATGTCTTTTTATTACAAAAAACAACGGTTAAGATGTTTTTAAGCAGTTATGGACCGGAAAATGCTGATTTCCAGGCAACATCAAGGTAAAGATGTAGACTACGGAACACAAAGTCACATTAGTTAATAAGGCATGAAACATGAATTTCAGTTAGAGCCATCTGATACTTATAGGGAACAAATCCTTTTCAGCATCATAAATGATCAAAAAGAAATCTTTAAATATCTCAACTTCTTGGTGCTGTGAGCGAGTCCATCCTTGAAGTGGAAGAAAGGGTTACGAAACTGTAGCATTTGTGTGATATCCGCTGTTTTACTCATTCAGCAAAGAACGCAAAAATGGTCACAATAAACTGTATATAAGGTAGGTCCGCGAGTCAAGTGGCCGCACAGGACGTGCCTCCCTCCTGCGCCGCGGCCAGCGCGTGGAGCGGCTGAAGTGCACGCCTCATTTCTATGGCACATTACATAAAACAGTTTGCTCCTCCGTTTGCATGCACAGGCCAAGAAAAGCACACAACAGCTGGAGGCAGAGAGGTAAAAGTGGGTTGAAAAGGGGGTTGGAAAGCTCACTGACAAAGTACTCCCCTCAAACGGTTTCTATTCAAGACGGAGTCTTTGCAACACTTTTTTTTTCTGGATTAGGCAAACTTATCCCGCTACTCTCCGCAACATGTTCAGATTGCGTTCGTGGCGTGGGCTCCTCCTGCAATCAGCGCAGCTTCTTTTTCCGCTGCAAAAGGAAGATTCGCTAGGGTTAATCAACCGAAGCAGCCGCGTGCAACGGAAAGGAAACTCGTGCGGTGGATCAGCAGCGAGAGAAGCTGTGACTTTCTCACTCTAGAGGCTGACTAACTTGTTTTCCTCCGTGCGCTGAACGTGGCTCACGGTTCATTCATAGCTTTTACTGCGTGAGTCTGTGTCAGCCCTTCGACCTAACAGGCCCATTTTTAACAGTTTGTCTTAAAATATGTCTGGCATTGGTTTGTGTCAGCGTGCGTGACGCAGAAGCAGCGCACCTCTCAAAACTTTTGTGGAGGTAACTCTGCCTGCTGTGTGCAGCCAAAACCACTCAGTCTGCTTCTTTTGTGTGGACAAGGGTTAATATCATGATAGAGCAACAGAAGCGTAAGCGCACTGCAAGATGAGAAGTGCAGGGTTCTGAAACGGTGCCAAATATACATGTGCAATTAATTCACCGCTGCTTTCCTTTCTATTATGGGTTAAGCGCTGTGCATGTATCTGATTGCAGTCCATGTGAACACGTGTGCATCTGCATTTCTGGTCCAGACAAGGAGGAATCGCAACTCTTAACCACTGAGCTCAGGTCAACTGCCTTTTCCAGACCACAGCGTGGGATCAGGCTCTACACCTGTCATCCTAGACCTCTTTCAATCATCAGGAGACTCTGGGAAAGCTATACCCCTTACCCAATTTACATTAACCACGAAAGCTGACGGTTTCCAGCCAAATCTCCTCCTGGTTGCGTAGCACTCCGAAGAAAATCCCACAATAATTTCAAGAGGCTTTTGATTATCTGGATCCAGAGGAACAATACCCTTCTGTCGTAATTTGGCCTGAAGTACAAAAGCACTGAAATGAAGTAGAGATAACGGCGGTGAGGTCGCTGCTTGGTTACCAGCCACTGTATCCCCAACAAGAGCCAGGTGGCTTACCTTCTTCTCAATTTTTTTACATACATGACAGAACCTGCCTCGTCTCTCCTCAGTGACGTGTCTTGAACATGTGTGGGTGTTTGCTTGTGTGCGCACAAGTTTTCTATGCAACAGTGTCCAGAGGCTAGGCAGAGAAGAGGAAGGCTGAGTCACAGGATCTGAGGCCCTGCAGGAAGACAGCAGTGTGATCTAAGACATGCTTGGCCAGGCCCCCGCACACTGCTGATGAGTTATTGCTCCGCCGCGATCCTCGGCCAGCACCTCCGCCCCAAAGATATACTGCGGTACATACTCCATCTCCCCTCTCCGGGGGCCGCCAGATTCACCTCCACACGGGGCAAATAAACAGGTGAACCCGGCGGGGGGGGGGATTTACGCGAGATTGATGGCAACTGCGCTTTCTCTTGTTCTGCTAGAGCAGGAGGTCAAAAGGTGTGCAGTAATAGCAGGATGTAGAAACAGGCTGCTGTTGCTCAACAACAACATTAATAATTGCCGCTGGGTTCTGTTGCAGAAAGTGGTTCAGGACTTGCCGCACCAGGTTTTTACTTTCTTCGGTGATTAATCCTGAGGACTTACTTTTACAGAGATTCTTTTGTTTTGCTCAGACACATACGACCGTACCTATGAAAGAAAAAAAAAAAAAAAGCTAAACTAAATAAGCAGTGCAGCCAAATTCCAACACTCAAGCTGTCACCTTCTTCAAAACAGCCACCAAGAGGCAATTTCTCTAAATGTTTAAACACACAGACAAGAATAATAGCAAGTGCAGGGTAGGGAAAAGCCATCTGAACGCAGGCACACAAACCGAACAGGCTGTGCTGCTCTGCCGACCACAGCAGATTGGAGACCAGGAGCGGAGAGAATATGGAAACAGGGAGCGGCTCAGAAGGGAACTAACCAGACAGGGAGAGACACGGCGACAAAAGGAGTCCAAATGAAGTGGCTGCCTGCTCCCCTTAGGTTCACAAAGATTCAGACAAACTTTTCTTTCCGTTTGGCCACCGGTGCTTTTCACTGGGGCGAACGCGAAGACACATTTCTATCAGACTTTTTCCACTCGTAGCTCACAGGCCGTGTTGTTGTGTTCTTGTTGTATCGACATGTAATTTCACTTCCTCTGCCACCTTCCTATCAGTTTGACAGATCACCCTCCGCGCTGAGACAGGAAAGGCAAACAGTGCTGAGAAAACAGCGCAGAATAAGGCGCTCTGCAACATGCTCGTGCAGCACGGATCAATAATAATGATATGGCTGATGTCATATGACTCTATAACCACAATGGAGGCCATTTGCTTTTCGTTTTGGCGTCCTACCTAATCTGCTGAGATCACATGCATCATCTGTTGAACTGGCCTTATCAGTTTAAGGGTACCTCACGTCAGAAAAGCGACATTAGTGATTACTATGTTGATTAGGCAATGTGCTACAGGGCAGGGTCCTTGTCACTAAGCCAAGTTTAGCTGTTTCTTTTCAGCATTTGTCATGCTTGAAGTCCTTTTGCTTGCTGACACTGTCAGCAAGAGCAGTCAAGTTGAAACCGTGTCAAAGGAACGGAAAAACCTGTTAATGAATAAATTAATAAAGGAAATGGGATATCCTTCAGTGAATCCTGTTATCCCACGGTTAAAAATTTATGAATGGGCCTCACTTCTTGGGTACACCTTCCTTACTCACAAACCTTGAGCCCATGTTCACGTGAATAACCGGAATTCAACATAATCTCCACTGTATGGCGGTACCCATTATGGCTGCCCGCTGTCACCACTACAGTTGGCACTAGCTATTGAACGCGTCGCCATAACGCGGAAAACGTTAACACATTTTTAGGGTATAAGATGGGAGAATGCAGAAAATCATGTCTCCCTATATGCAGATGATCTGTTACTTTATATAATGGACCCCACAAAAATAACTCCAAAAAAAAAAGACTGTTTCCCAATAAAGTCCCTAGTCAAACAGTTTACACAGGGACAAATATCAAGTCATTTATTGCAGGAAACTGCTCATGACCTAGGAATTAATATTACACATTCATTCCAGGAATTCGATGAAAACAATTTCGGTCAACTATTGATAAAAGTGAAAGTGGACCTACAAGAATAACCCAAGCTGCCTTTGTCACTAACATTAAAGAGAGCAAACTTTAAAAATGGGTGTCTTGTTTCTTTTTCAGTGCCTCCCTCTTTTTGACAAAAAAGTTTTTTGTTTTTTTTTTTTTTATTTGTATGGGCAAGCAAAGTTGCAGAATAAGAAAAAGCTCTCTGCAGCCAACAAGACGGGAGGGTGGTCTCGGCCTGCCTAACTTTAAGTTTTATTACTGGGCAGCAAATGCAGAAAAAATACTCAGCTGGCGATATGAGGATGAGCTGAACTGATGGAAGCTGGAGTCCTTATCTTTTCACGCATCCTCACTTGTAGCCCTGACATGCTCCCCTTTACCAATTTCAGCAATAACCTATATGTCAAATCCAGCAGTTTTGACAACTTTGAAAATTCAGCCACAGTTTTGCAAACAATTTAAACTAATCTTACTCTCCTTGGCCCATTATGCAATTATCATACATTTTTAGCTTCCAAACTTGACTTTGCATTTACACTCTGGACGGACAAATGCATCATATCAGGCTCTGTTTTTGAATGGCAAATTTGAAGACTAAGCAAGTCTGTCCTTTAAATATGATTTACCCTGATATAACGTCTACTGCTATCTCCAGAGCCGTAGTTTTGTTGAAGACCAGCTGTGACAAGCTGAGCTGGAGATCCAGTTTCAAGACCCCTGGTGCAACAAGACTAAATTAGAAGGTAAATAGTTCTCATCTTGTGCCAATTTTAATCTAATTCAATTTAAAGTCCTGTATGGAATACACTTAAGCAAAGCTAAATTAGCAAAATACTTAGATGTGCCTTTATCCCGGCTCATCAAACCCACACCTTCTGGTCATGCGCAAAATTAACAGGATTCTGGATTTTTTTTCTAAATTACCTCTAATATCTCAGACACTGTCACTGTACCCTGTCCACACATTTGCATTTTGGAGGTTCCTCCGAACTATCCCAACTTAACCAAACAGAAATTAAAAGTTTTATCTTTTGCCTCGTGGACGTATCCTCCTAAGCCTCCAGCAGATCATTCCTGGGAAACTGATCAAATATCATTCCTTATGCTGGAAAATATCACATTTTCTCTTAGAGGGTAAACTAGAAAAAATTTACACCACATGAAAGCCTTTCCTTTCACACTCTGACTTTGATCAAATATCTAAAGCCTCCGTCACCAATGAAAAGAAATATTATTGCTATTATTAGATCATTTATTTCATTTATGTGCCTTTTTTTCCTTTTACTCATGTATGCAGCTGAACACTTGCTGTGACACAATCGGGACTCTTTGAGACACCAAGAAGGCTTGAGTATATATAGCATCGGTATGCTTTGTATGCTATGGAACATTTAATCATAAAAGTGGAGCATTATGGGTTAAACAGGTGGGTGTCTGTTTAAACAAAAAATGGACTTGATTGTGTTTGTGTGGATAGATGAATGGATGTAAATATGCAATAAGGTCCTAATAAAAGACTGTATGAATGGAAACCAGTGGAGTCTCTTAGGAATTACTCCTAAATCACTACGTGTGGCTGGCTTTGCAGGGACGAAATCACCAGGATCCCTGAGTATTAAATGGTTCTACATTGCCCCGGCCTACCACTTTAATATAATCACAATCAAAGCCCTTTTAGCCAGTATTAGCAGAGATTGGAGTGATGCGAGATTATCTCCCATCAACGGCGAAAGTCAAGAGCGGCGAAGGGCATCTGAGCAACCAAGACGTACAGACAACCCAAAGCAAAGCCCCGACTTGGTGGCCTCTCCTGATGGCTTTGGCGCGGAACATCCGCCGTACAGTGGCCACAACCCCCCTCTGCGCCCCACGCAGGGACTGCCAAGGGCTGTCCCAGCATCCCCGGCCCCCCTTTCCCTGGGGAAGACCACGCTCCTCCACTCTGTCATTCAGTGACTCTTGTGGCCAGGCCCCATGTTCTGCCCTGCCACTTTACATTTAAAGGGGAGCGAGGCGGCAGCAATGTGCACTGCAGATGGTAGAAATTACTTAGCTCACTTAACTTCAGAGATATTTTTTTTCCTTTTTCTTCTCTCTCTCCCTTTTCCACAAATTACTCCAAGACTCGGGGAAATTGATAGATTCCTTGTGCACGCTGGCTTTTGATTTGTACACAGAAGACTTTTTCCTCCGGCAAGCCTATCCTGATACCAATTTAGCCAGCTCACTGGCTTTGGAATACATTAGCGGGCCTGCAAACACTGAAACGTTGGGTTAAAAAAGGCTGAAAGCTGTAAGTTTGAATATCTGAACTCATAGGTGACCAGTTTTTGCCTTGAGAAGAAGCTGAACTTGCTTTCCGGGGAACGTCTGGTCCCGTGTGTAACACGCACTAAGCCCCGTAAAACATGTCCACCAGCTTCATAAGAACACGTATGTGTGGGCTCACAGCGTCCAAGGGAAGGAGCGAGGGAGACGGCGGTGATTTATTTCCCATGTGTTTCGGTTACTGTCGGTCGACGTGAACTGCAGCCTCTCCGTTTTCCATCTGCACCCTTCTTTCATGCTATTTTCACCTCCTATTTACTTCTCCTTATAACTTTGTTCACATCTCTTGCACCTTTTCCACAGACGCGTCTTTCCAGATGGGGCCTTTATGAGTCAGTAATAGATGTGAATGGAAGAATTAGGTCTTACCCTCCAATAATCTGACACCAACCACCCACTGTATCGCTAATTGGAACAGATGAAACAGTGGAGCCAGATACGTCAGACACTGCATATTGACTACATTGAGTGAAAGAAACAGACAGGAAGTTGATATTCCACTTTGAACATGAAGAAAAAGTAACCAAACATAGGCTATAAATACAAGATTCATGATTAACCTAATTCCCATACAGCACTGAATGATCTAGCCTACCTGTAAGTAGTGCACAATATCATAATATAATGAAGGTAAAATTCTTTATAGCTTTATTTATCTGTTTTTAAATTTGTAAAAAATAATTAGGTAAAAACAGCAGCCTCTGCCTGAACAAAAGATTCCCCATTGCTTAGAACCTGCAGCTCATCGCGCCTGCGGTACAGCCCACTGTGCCTGGGTCGCACCGGATACCGCTCATCTCAGCTTTGACAAACCAGAGCACCAGCGATGTGGAAGCTCGTCTGTCTCAAAGCAAGTGCTGAGTTTTCTTGTCACTGATTGGCTGTTTTTGCACAAACTAATACGATTTAAAATCAACCGAGAAGGCCAGGAGGCTCGCGAACAGTCACGTCCACCACAGCGGCCCTTTTTTCCTTCACTGGCTTAAGACACGATGATGTCATAAGTACACCTAATGACGGCATTAATGTAAAGACGGCAGAGGTGCACACCCAAACACACATTTTATGAACATTACGATCCAGATCAATACTCTTAGAGCGGCAATTCCAGAGAAAATGGAGAAGCACCTATGAAATGGCAAGCATGACCTTGAGCAAAATTTATGTGAAGACCTTTGTACTCGGAAGAGTGGCGCTTCTTGTGAAAATAGAAAAGCGCCTCAAACTTGAGCACAATCCAGGCGAGGACACATTAGGTCAGTAGTTCTCAAACACAGAGCCACTGCAGGAGGGGCGTGACCAACCAGGTGAGAAACATGACGTGAAACTGAGGTGAATAGATACGATTTTTTTGATTTTTTTTTAATTAAAAGAGGAAGAGACAATAGTTTTATGACGCTACTGCGCTAATGAAATGCAAACACAAGTAAAACAACACCGTGGAGCTTTTTTCACCGCGAGCGCTGGATAAAACTGATAAGACTGCGTTGTTACAGGATGTGCATTTTCGTGTGGCGTGGGGTGTGAGCGT
>VUQH01036889.1:0-10304 GCA_015106775.1 Etroplus canarensis | reverse complement strand
CTGTAGTAATGTTAAGTTTCCCCTACCCCCCCCCCCCCCCCACACACACACACACACAAAACACTGTACTTATTAATTCTACCGTCACAGAGGGACATTTATGCCCTTTATGTACTTGCATAACTGCTGCACTTTGAACATTATTACCCAAGCAGATATTGCTGGAGACATATCCTGAACATAGAGAGGTGGAATAACTTGGTTAATATATGCTGCTTTGTTGTCAGATGAATGCCCAGCCTATAAACAAAGAAGTAGCAATAAAAGATTTGGTGGGGGGAAAAAGAAAAAGAAAATGCTTCGAGAAGGCTTGTTAATTGCGTTGAATCTCTGAAGGTTGAGAATGTCAGCTTTGGCTTGATAAATCAGCTAGGGGCAGTTAGTTTCCCTCTCAGTTTGAAAGACAAGAAGTAATGCCATCTCTTTATTATGTAGTGGCTGTGCATTGTTGGCGTTTTCAACACAGTTCCAGTGTAGTCTTAAATCATTGCCATATCATGCTTTCCTAATGACAAGAAAAGCTGTCCTCCCTCCCATCTCCATTAATGGAGCAGGCGTGCTTAGATAAAACGTGACAGCGTTCACAATGCTGGAATGATAACTCTCCATGAAAGTGGGAAGAAACACTGATGCTACACACCAAATACAACTGATTAAGCTCACACTTGGTCAAGCACACATGCACAAATGTAGAGCACGCAAATAAGAAGCACACACACATGCAGTCAAATGATACTACTATATAAACACACAGAGCTCAACAGGCATAAATACTTTTTTAATTTCCATGTGTCCTTGTGTTATGCTTCCTGCCTCTGCCCACATTTTCAATCTATGAGCTTCGTGCTGTAAATTGTCAGTTAATCATTCATTGTTAATTGGTAATTAAGCACTAAGATAACACTTGCTGTTTAATGTGTGATTGATATAATTGATGGCATGAATCTGAAGCACATGTGTGCGTGCGTGTGCGTGAGTGTGTGTTGAATTTTTCTTTATCTGCCTCAGCTTAATGATAGCAAAATTTTGTGCTTTTGCTCTCATGTCTGACACAGAGATCAAAAAATGAAGAAAGAAAAGACAAAAAAGAAAGGGGGACATTAATGTTTAACACAAAGAGAAAATAGCGACAGATTCAGAGACTGACAGGATGAGTAAGTTCAAATTAAAATGTGAGGCAGCGGAGAGGAAACAAGGAAATAGGTGGCTTGAGGACAGAAAGAAGTAAAGTTAACAGAGAGAAAAGATAGAAGGACAAGAGGGAGAGAAGAGAAAAGATAAAACGTGCTGGAAAATTTAAAGAGGCAGCAACCTAACTAAGAACACCAAACTCTTGGCCTTTTAACTATTAATATATGCATGTTTATGTTTAGCAGTGTGTGTACCTTTCGGCTGCTCCCTTGTATTCTCTACCAAGGGGTCGCCACAGCAGATTAATCCGCATTGGTAATTTGGCAGAGGTTTTACGCTGGATGCCCTTCCTGACGCAACCCTCCATGGTGTTTAGCAGTCTTATATTAAAATAAAAAATCAGCTATATTTTCTGCAAGTGCAGTGTAGTGATCAGAATCACAATCAGAAAACTTTATTAATCCCAAAGGGAAAATTACTTACGTTACAGACATTCTGTTAAATAAATTCGAAAGATAAATATGAAAGATAAATACAAACCCTATATGCAATATGTAGCATAGGTAGTCCAAGTTGAACTGTACTATTTACAGTATAAACTGCCAGTAGAAGAGCAATAGACAATAGGAATAAAGAGTATACCTAATGATTTACTAGCTGTACTGTGTGAGTGACAGCTGTCAAGTGTGTGGGACACACAGAGCAGATAAAAGCACATCACCTACCCCCAGCTCACAGTTTACATTCAGTACTTAATAGTGGTTCCAAGTAATTTGCCCCCAGGGAGGGAAGCAACAGTGGCAGCAATAATAAATAATCCCAACCAAGGAGCTTTGCTAAGCCAAGCACGGCTGGGTAATTGGTGAGACGTTAATATTTGATAAGCCAGTAAAGGCCAAAGTGACCAATGATAGCCACAAGCACCACTGTAAATGGACGGGTCAAACGCATTCCAAAGTGTGTGAAAACTGGAATAAAGTTTATTTTAGGTCAAGCAGAGAGTCTGCTACTTAACACAATAGAAGGCATGGCATTTTTTCACCAGGACACAAAAAATGATTGAGAGCAGTTATAAAAATGAAAGATATAGTAAAATACAATATTCTGAATTGTTCCCTATAGTTACAAAAAAATCTTAACATCTAAACTAAGATAATTTGTAAGAACCACTACACTAACAAACCACTTCATTAGCTATACTGTACCTGTTCAACTTCTCATTAACACAAATATCTAATCAGACAATAATATTGCAGCAACTCAATGCATTCAGGCATATAGACATGGTTCAACTGAACTGCTGAAGATCAAAGTAAGCATCAGAATGGGGAAAAAGGTGATTTAAGTGACTTTGAATGTGGCATGGTTGTTGGTACCAAACAGTCTGGACTGAATATTTTAGAAACTGCTGATCTACTGGAATTTTGCAGTGCAACCATCTCTAGGGTTTACAGAGAAGGGTCTGAAAAGCAGAAAATATCCAGTTCCCTGGGCAAAAATATTTTGTTGATGCCAGAGGTCAGAGGAGAATTTCCAGACTGCTTCAAGCTGATAGAAAGGCAACAGTAACTCCAGTAACTATTCATTATGACCAAGGTACGCAGAAGATCATCTCTGAATGATCACCAAATCAAACCTTGAGGCAGAGGGGCTGCAGAAGCAACGGAAAACTACACCAGGTGCCACTTCTGTCAGTTAAGAACAGAAAACTGAGGCTAGAATTCACACAGGCTTACCAAATTTGGACAACGGAAGATCAGAAAAATGTTGCTTGGTCTGATGAGTCTTGATTTCTGCTGCAACCTTTAGATGGTAGGGTCAGAATTTTGCATAAATAACATGAAGGCATGGCTTTATCCTGCCTTGTATCAGCTGCTGCTGGTGGTGTGATGATGTGGGGTATATTTTCCTGGTACCCTTTGGGCTCCTTAATGTACTTATCTTTAGATTGCTGATCTTAATCAAACAGAGCACTTTTGGTGGGGTGATGGGATTTGTGGATCTGCAGCCAGTAAATCTGAAGCAAATGTGTGATGCTACCGTGTTAATATTGACCAAAATATCTGAAGAATGTTTCCAGCACTTTGTTGAATCTATGCTATGAACAATTAAGGCAGTACCAAAAGCGAAAGTGGGTCCAACCTGGTGCTGAAAAATTGTATCCAATGAAGGAACTGGTAAAGTTTTATTGTAAATTGCACACTGATATAGAAAGAGAATGAAAAATGTGATGAGAAACTAGGCAGAACAGAATTAGAATCAGGTTTGTTGATCCAGTATGTGATGACAAGGAATCCAGTGGTGTTAAGTGCGTATTAAACAACAAACATCGAATAAGAAACAAAGATTCAAACATACAAGAGTAAGAAACAAGATTACAACAGAAAATAAAAATGGAATATGTAAAGCAACACTACATCTGAATAAGTAGCCAATATTAACACGTAGTATATGGTTTTTGTTTGCCAACCTGCTGCACACTAAATCAGGAGTTAGAAAGAGCATTCTTATTGAAAAAAACATGTTAGCTTGATGTTGCCTTTAAGCTTGGGACACTCTCGCAAAATAGATTCTCAATGTCAAGAGTTCTTCTTCCTGGTAAATTAAACGTTAAATAAATAAATTAGTAATTTCTGGTCTTTTTTCTGTTACCTGAGCATTTTTTACTCTCACCTTTTGATTGGGCAAGACAGATTTGGATGGGTTTAGCCCACCCCTACCCATACGTAGTGCCAGCTTGGCTCACAACTATGTTTTTCAACTAAATATTTAAAAATACATTTTTACAATTTAGTGTAGCGTTTAAGACTATGAATGATTATTGGCATTTACGTTTATTGCACCATGTAATCCCTTTTAAATGTCCATGATGGTGATAGCCTGTCAAAAAAAAGAATAATAATGCACTTACTAACTTGAAAACCAGCCAGAAGGGAAAAGTTTTAAATCTGGATTTCATTGTTACTCCCTGTGTTGAGCTACAGCTTGTTTTCCTCACAACCAGTCATTCAACCTCACGCCAATCCTCCATAGTGTAGTGGTCTGCAGATTTGTTTCATGCAGTAAGTGAAAGGTACCCAGTGTACACCTGGAAAGAGACACGAGCCCAGCCGTGGGGGGGGCACAAGCCAATGTACTCCTACTGTCAGTGCCAAGCCTGGGTAGATGGGAGGGTTGAGAGGCATTTCGCATAGAAGTCATTGAATTTTGTATTATCATCAAACTTCAGAAGCTTGATGGAATGCTCTCTTGAGGTGTGAATGTGTAATACTGAGAACTACTCGCTACTGAACTATTTAAACCACGCAGCAGTCAAACTAACATTGTTTTTACGAAATACACCCACATTATGAGAATTTTAAGTAATGCCAATAAAAGCTGTTGCTAATTGGACATATACATAGACAAAGAGCACCACCTCTGCACATGCCACAAGAGACAATGAGGCCATAAATGACATAAGCAAGGATCCAAATAATGGAGCACGGAAGACTTAGTCGTGATTGATGCCTGTTGAGCAATTGGAGTCAAACATGCACACAAGCAATACACAACCAGCATGCTCACAGACATACATTTGCTCATCTCCTGACACTCACAACACTCATCTGACACTCAAAGACTGCCGACTGACAGCTAAGAGACACTTCTCTGACAGATCAAACCTGATTTACAATGCATGCATGCCTTGTGTGCACAGGGGTATGTGCATGTTTGTGTGTGTCTGAACAAGTGTGTGTCATTCTGTTAGAAAGAGATGAGCTTAGGGAGTTAGGGGTCAGAATTGTATATTTTACAGTGTCACATATCGTGTCATTTATCTACCCAGCCCCCACTCCTATCTTCCAGACATTCACACAGACACACACACACACCCACACACACACACAATACTCACTTCTACTCCTCCCACACATTTATTCCAATCTATAGGGCAATCAATCAGCTCATTCTATCTTATTTTGTGTCTTTTCTGTCATTGCTTTTCATCAGTGGACTGAATCAGTGTCATACCTTCAATGTTAAGCACCGGATCCAGCGCCACAGTTGATCTCTCCCCACAACCAAGTGAATAATACTGCCAGCTATTTTTGTGCTTCATTGCAGGTCTTGGCCAAGGCGACAACCTAGCATTTTTTGAAGAATACCTTTTGGCATGTGGGAAAAGGCGTAGGGTATGATCTGATATCAGATACAGGTATCAAATTTTTGGTCATTTAGAAATCAAGCTACTACTGCCCCTGCTACACAGACTCAATGAAAGAAAGGGATGACTTTTAGATTGGGACCAGCAAAAGCACATAATGTCTTAATGATGCAATTGTTATGGAAATGTGGGACAATATGTTCAGATATCAGAATAATGGAAAGAAATGTGTGAAAGACTTTACATTCCTTCTAAGTGTTAAAAATCAGTTAAACTAAACCAGGCAAAATGTTATAGTTCTTTCAAAACATATATGACAACCAGTTGAATTTATAGACTCATATATAAACATATGAAGTTAAAGTAAAAGGATTTAGCGTGAGCATACATGCTTGTTTGGGAATAAAACATTCTATTTGTCTTATAAAGTGCACTTTAAACAATACGGTTTAAATTAGCATTTTGAACCCTTTGGGTGCATGCCTGTAACTGTTGTCACATAGGTCAGCTGTCAGACATTGTTAAGTTTGACACTTGTTTGCCATATGTTCGATGCTTAGTTGGGTCCCCAGAATAGTAAACAGAAATCCACTTTGCATTTTATTTTGATCCTTATCCTCAGGACTTATGTCCTTGAATGAGGACCAAATAAATAATAAAAGTAACAAAAGAGATTCTATGTGCCTTTACCTGGACAGCTGTCTGTATGATTGGATTTTTTGTGTGGATTTGTTAAAGATGTTTGCGTGCATGTAAGTAGGTAATGTGGCCTCAGGTCTTCAGTGGGGGTACGGCCAAATAGAATTCCTCAAAAGGAGGAAATCCTAGGCCAAAAGGGAAACATGTGTTATGTCTTCCTTTTATATTTGTTTTCCATTCCACAGACACACACATTCACAAACATCATGCATACCACGCTTGGACATTCATACATTTACAACCACAATATTAGCGTTCCTCTTTATCAACTGAAATATAAACATAATTTAAGGGTTCCTGTAGGCATCAAGCATAGAAAGCAAATTGGTGTTGTCAGACGATGAACCAATAAAATATTGTAAATGACTCAAGGCAGTAGGCCCAATATACCTTTGAAACATTAAACATCTCATTTACTGTGGGATGTTTGTGCGCAGTGAATGATAAACATTACAACCACCATGATATCTTGCACATATAAACCAGTAATACTATTCTCTAACCATCTGTTTCAGCATGAGCCTTGCTCATAATTTAGTCTCAGACATCACCCAAAGATTACACATTTCAACTATGATTCAAGTAGAAACATAGCTGGTGATAAATCGAAATGTAAATATAAAATGCTGAAAAAATGTTATGAATGAAAAGTGGGGTAGCTTTTAAGAAATAATGAGAAGAATTTAAGTTTCGAACCTAAATAAAACTAAATCAAATCAGAATTTATTGTAAACTCCCTTTCCTTAAAACAGCAAAAATTCGCCAATACATTTGCGCATTGCTTCCTTCATGTAGATCCCAGTTTGACTCAGTTATTTTGCAGAACTTCTTGCTGTTCATGCTGCAGAATGAATTACAAACCAGTTAGTGATAGTATATGATAGAAAAGTATGTAAAGATCTAAAGTTATATTACAGCAAAGAACTGTAAATCCACTTAAAATACAATTTAATCTGGGGTTACGTCACATCTCCTGAAGTTAACTCTCCAACGATTCCATCTGAGGTCATATTTAATTACTACTTTGTGCTGATTTTGTGCATGTGGGACTATTGGATCTGCTGTATCACAACTGTCTGTGTGTGTGTGTGTGTGTGTGTGTGTGTGTGTGTGCAAGATTTTAACTAATAACTATAATTAAGACTGGCCAAAATGCAGATTATTGTTCTCACAGTTACTCGTTTAAGACAAAATATGGGGAAATATTTAATTAGAGCAAGAAAGCCAGAAGAAGAGAAAGAGAGTGACTTGTAAATAATGGGATGCTGATAGTATAGCCAAAACAAGGCTCTTCTGCTCTGAGTGATGCTTTGGACAGCACAGTGTTTCAAAGGGGGATGTCTGAGTCTACAGAAGCAAATGTCTAAATGTAACTCAGAAGTTGACTCCCTGACAGTTCTGCTCCTTACCATAAGAAGTATAAAAATAATCACAGCTCTGCATCAATTTATATTTGTAATATAAACATATTACAGTCAGAAAGTAGATTCCTGTATATGATACACTGCATTTTGTCTGCATCACAGATTTTAAAAAATCCTATAAATGGCCTTTATGCATGATGGCAAGCTCATATTTTTTTTATTTTGTTTAAGAAACTACAAAACACACCCTATTACCTGACTGTCTGCTGTTGCCACAAACAGCAACCCACATTAATTGTCTTTCCTCATAAAGGTCAGTACATGCAAAATCTGCCTTTCAGATAAAAGGCTGGAATAAAAGAAATTATTTGATTGATGTGAAAGGAAAGTTTGGTAGTCTCAGAACCATACCATGAGCAGGGGTTGATATTTTACCTAATAATGTTGGAAACAATGCCTTGTTATCACCCGAATAAAATTTGTTCATAGAGCAACACACTAACCAGTTTGGTTGAATGGTATGCATTCGCTGAGCCTCCTATCAGGTTGTCAGGCTCAGGTTTACATTGTCATATTAGGCTTTGCTTTAGCTGTGCTTTGCCAGTTTGCCCCACCTTTTTGCTGCTCTCAAGGATAACAAATAGTCAGAATTTCTAGTTCTAAACTGTCAATTTGTCCAGAGTGAACACCAACCAAGCATCAAGCAAAAAACGCACACTCTAAACACACTGTAAACTCTTACAATCAGTACAGAAGAAGCAAACAAAAGACTACCATCAAAAACAATTAAAGTAAAAGTGGCTACACTAAAAACAGAATTAAGTGTTCTATTTACAAATATGTGTGAGTGCAGAGATTACAGCCTAAAGCAACATATTACCTAAACTAATGACAGATCTCTAAACTACAGCTTAAAGCTGTGATTTGCCAATGCACAATAGTCTTTGTCAAGAGCTTGTGGCTCTCATTGGAAGCTGAAATGAGAATTGAAGCCTCAGTAGAATAGCTGTCAACTGGTCTTTCTAGATACTGTAAGCTGACATCAGATTTCCCCCCCACACCTTATTTGGCCTCGCTACCTCCCTACTAAATAGTAGAGCTGCAACATCAGGAGAAAAAGCAAGGGATCAAAATATGCACAGAAACTGTTGTTCTCATATGTACAGTAGCTGTACAGTTGGACACGTTGCTTTGACTGGACAGCGTCATAAAAATATTTTATTCTATTCAGAAAACCTTGTGGTTAATAACTTAGCCCCTTAGAAAGAATAAATGGATGTCTCTTTGCTTCTCTTTTGTCTTCAGTTGTCTTGTGCATTTTACTTGTGAACGCAGTATTTAAATGTGAATGCATGATAGCAGCCACTATCATGCATTCAACTGTTACAAGTTTGCCATTCAGGGGGGCTGACCATGTCAACTTCTGGTTTAATATAATGTGAATATTATGCAAAGTTCAGGAGCTGCTATCCATAATCTCTCAAAACTACATCTTATTACATGCTGTCCAGCCATATTTGAAATCAAATATATTTATTGCTGCTCCAAACAGCCCCCTGGGAAGGCAAAGTGTAAAGCTCTCTTTCACAGAGATGAGAAAGACACGATGATGATACAAAGCAGAGATGACTGCATATATTTCCAGGCGATCTTCACAGGAAAACACAGTCTTTAGTACAGTCTCCTACAACACTGTACTAAAGAAAAAAGTTCTGTAATGAATTTGATAAATTTCAAGAGAGATAAGAGAAACACACACCATGGGTGGGGCACAACCTGGACCAGTCACTTTTCTATCTAGTCTTCAAAAAAGTAGTTTTTTCACAGAAGAAAATAAGTGCTACGTCTTCAATCTGATTACATGATTACATGTTACTTCTGTTTTCTTGGCTGAGACATTGTAATATTTTCAGTACTGTTGTCTTTTATTTTATGGTCTCTTTCAAAAAAAAATGGCACATGATGTCAGGAATTTTGCTCAAACTTTCTACTTGAAATCTTCTTCTTATTTTGACTGCTCCCATTAGGGGTTGCCAGCATATCATCTGCCTCCATCTCACCCTATCCCTTGCATCATCTTCTGTCACACAAACTTGTGTGCATGTCTTCCTTCACAACATCCATGAACCTTCTCTGTGGTCTTCCTCTTTTCCTCCTGCCTGACAGCTCCATCTTCAACATCCTTTGTTTGTCCCCGTCAGTGCTGCTGTCTCCAAACCATACATCATAGCTGGACTCATCAAAATCTTGTAAACTTTTCATTTTGCTCTTGTTGCTAACCTTCTGTGACACACATCTGTGACACTCATCTCCACCCAATGTTAGGATGGAGACTGGATTGAGAAACTTTATTCCTGAATCTAAATATTTTATATGTGAGCATAATTTTTAACATCAACGCTCTATTTAAAAACAAAAATGAAAACATTTAAAAAACAGCTTTTGCTTTACACGGCCAAGATAATGATACTGTTGCCTTTCTGTGTGGCATTCTTGTGTTCTCCCTGTGCCTGAGTGGGTTCCTTCTGAGTACTGTGAATTCCTACCACAGTCTTGAAACACACTCATTAGGTTAACTGATGATTCTAAATTGGCCAAAGGGTTTGAATGTACTGTAAGCGCAAATGGTTGTCTGTTTCTCAGTGTTAGCCCTGTGACAGACTGGTGACATGTCCAGGGTGTATCCCACATCTGTTATGGTTTGGCATGGTAGGACCCAATATGCAGACTCAGACTCAGCAGGTAGAACAAAAGGCAAGCATTTAGTGCTGAAAACTCCACAGGAAAACAAAGTTCAAATGACCAAAATGCAAGGAAAAAACACTAGATACAGATACTAGGAACAATACTAACACACATATAGATAGATAGATAGATAGATAGATAGATAGATAGATAGATAGATAGATAGATAGATAGATAGATAGATAGATAGATAAAAATATAGAAATATAAAAAGAAAA
>VUQH01036887.1:0-11681 GCA_015106775.1 Etroplus canarensis | reverse complement strand
TTTATCTTTTTCAAAATTTTTCATGAACAAATAACATTTACACATTACACACACATACTGCATACCCTAGCATCATTTTTCAATTCAAATAAACGTAATAAAATTGGATTAATTAACAAATTAAGGAGGAAAATAAAATTTAAAATAATAATAATAAAATAAAAATAAAAAATAAATACAATAAAATAAAAATAAATAAATTAGTTTAAAAAAAGGGGGGGAATAAAGAAAATGGGGGCTACATTTTACAGCATTTGCAAATCATTTCAGAAAAATCTAGCACTTTCATTTGTCATGATATTCATATATGGTTCCCAGAGTTTGTCAATGTCTTTTCATTTGCCCTTGGCAATGTATGTCAATTTTTCCAGTCCAATACATTCAGAAAGCTCCTTCATCCACACCTCCACCGTAGGAGCGTCCACACTCTTCCAGCACATTGCAACAGCTCTCCTGGCTTGTTGAGACAGCACGGGCACATCACCCACATGTCCGTGTGCAGCACACCAAATGGACATTGCACTCACAAGGAAAGGGCCTTCCGTACGTCCTGTAAGCGTTTCAATGTCCGAAGAATATAAGTACAGACCCAGTGGTAGCTCTGGGATAGACCCTCGCTCAATGCCCACCCAAGCAGGGGGTGTTGTCGCATTGAACCAGTCAAGCCCCTTAATTGGGACCTTCAAAAAAAACTTCCTGGATCCCAATCCAGATCAACTTCAAAATGTAATAACATTTACACTGGATAAAACCCCACCTCTGGTTTAATTTTCTTGCAAATTCATCTATAAGTTTTTTGCGTAATCCTGCAAACACACGCACACAATCACACACACAAACAAACTGGACCCATCACACCATCTCTGCTGCAGAAGTAAAAACAAATTAGTGCATGTGTATTTGTTTATGGTTTAACTTTGTAGATATCTGCTGTTCCATCTATTCCATAATGTAGGCATCTACTGTATGTCACAGTGTGCATTATGAGTGTACTGTGTGTGTGTGTGTGTGTGTGTGTCTGTGCGAAAGAGACAAAATGTCCCTCAGCATTGACTTTTGTAATTACCTAATTACACCATCCTATAAAATGGGATTGTGCGCACAGCAAATTTTGTAAGGTTAAGTGTGTGAATATGTCAGACACAGATTGTAATTCCATTCAGTAGACATCTTTTTCATCTACTTTTTATTTATGAAACCCTGACACGGATATGACTTGTATGCCATGTCATTTTCATTGTCACAGCTTGCATGCATGTGCATGTCATGTCAGCTCTTTCCATCCTATATGCATAACTCTCCATATAATGCCTGCAGAGACACTTTACTATAATACTAATGTGTGCAAATGTCAGAGAAATGCCACGACATGGTTACAGACTCCAGTACATGAAGGGAGGAAAGCTCATCATCTGAAGCTGAGTGGTCATGATTTCATACTCATGCTGTCACATTTAATCTATTTCGACATGCTCTCACAAATTAAGATTGTCAGCAAATAAGGGAAAAATGTTGTAAGGACACATAAAATCACATACAACCCCAAGTTCAAAAAGGTCAGATTGCTAAAATATAAAATAATACAATTTGCAAATGTCATAAACCAATATTGTATTTGCAAAAGAAAATAGAAAAGTGAGACATTTTACTACTTCATGAAAAATACTAGCAACATGTATTTTGTGTTTCATCATGTGCCAGATGTTTTCAATTGGTGAAAGGTCTGGACTGCAGGCAGGCCAATCCATCACCTGGACTGTTCCACTTGGAAGCCATGCTGTTGTAATAGATGAAGTGTGAGGTTTAGCCATTATATCCTCCAATCTAAACTACTATATATGTTGATTGTCCCTATCCTCAATTATGACTGATATGAGTCTTTTTAAAATCAGCTCCTCTACAGGCAGCAAGAGATCAATCACTTCTGGCCACTGCAACTGTATGTTTCTGATGACTACGCCAGTAGATGAGCTAACATTGGTAGATGTTCAGTTAATATTCATAAATTAGTTTGAGAACAAATGTAGCAAGTGCTTTTCAAGGTTGTTTCACTCTCCTAGGCTACATTCACACTAAAGGCAAAAGAGGCCCAAACAGGATCATTTTGCCCTTATGTGCCCCATATCTGATTTTTTTATGACAGTCTGAATAGCACAAATCAGATGTTCTCAAATCGGATTCAGGCCACTATATTATATGGTCCTAAATCGGATAAGTGTCCAACGTTTTTCAAAGTGACCTCAGTCTGAATGGTCCCATTTCATCCAACTTTTACATCACTGAATTGAGATGGATGTCATAATTTTACACCAGAGGAGACGAGACGCCGCAAGAACAAATGTAAACAATAGACTACACAAGCATGACAGACACTGAAAACAGCTTGCCGGTTTTTATATGATTGTGAGAGGTCTCTTAATTTTAAAATGTAAATATTGTAAATAACTATTCTTCTTTAAAAAACAAGAATAGTCTTGGTTTAACATTGTCTTGCTGAACTGTGCAAGGCCTTCTCTGAAAAAGACACCATTTAGAGGGAGTTGTATATACTTTTCAGCATTAATGGTGCCTTTCAAAATGTGCAAGTTGCCAGTACCATAGGCACTAACGCAGCCCCATACCATCAGAGATGCAGACTTTTGAACTGAGTGCTGATAACAAGCTGGATGTTCCCACTCCTCTGTAGTCAGGAGGATGCAGCATTCATAAAACAGAATAGTTTTCCACTTTGCCTCAGTCCATTTTAAATTAGCTTTGGCACAGAAAAGATGTCAGTGTTTCTGGATCATGTTCACACATGGCTGCTTCTGTGCATGATTGCACTTTAACCTGCATTTGTGGATGGCACATTGAACTGTGTTCACAGACAATTATTTCTGGAAGTGTTCGCTGACCGTAAAGTGATTTCCACGACAGAATCATGCCTGTTTTGGAATGCAGTGTCGCTTGAGGGTCTGAAGATCACTAGCATCCAATACTGCTTTTCAGCTGTGTCTTTTGTGCACGGAGACGTCTCCAGATTTTTGGAATCTTTTGATGATATTGTCCACTGTAGATGATGGACTATTCAAAGTCATTGCAATTTTACATTGAGGAACATTATTGAAACTGCACCACAATTTGTAGACACAGTTTCTCACAAACTGCTGAACTTCTGCCCATCTTTGCTCTGAGAGACGCTGCCTCTCTAAGGTGCTCTTTTTATGTCCAATCACATTACTGGCCTGCTGCCAATTAACTTCATTAGTTGCAACAGCTGTTTTCTGTACCACTTACTTTTCCAGTCTTTTATTGCCCTTGTCCCCTCTTTTTTGAGATGTGTTGCCGCCATAAAACTCCAGATGAGCTAGTATTTTTCATGAAATAGTAAAACGTCTCACTTTCAACACTTGATATGTTTTTTGTGAGTGAACTATTGGTTTATGAGATTTGCAAATCATTGCATTGTGTTTGTATTTATATTTTACACAGCATCCCAGCCTTTTTGGAATTTGTGTTGTACTAAAGTCTTTCAGCAGTAAATGAAAAGAAATGTGTAATTGGGTCAGAAACTAAATGCACAACGGCAACTGTCTCAGCATCCTTTGATTCTGATTTTTTTCACCAACAAACTTGTTCATCTGTGCTGATATATGACTAATCTGTAGAAACATTTGAAAGAGTTGAAAGTGACCTCTGTATATAGAGTATTTATCCTTGTAAACAAGTGGCATGAGGTTGCACATGTGACACAAATTTTAAGCAGACACACATTCATCTAAAAAAATAATCATTCTTACACTGCACGCAACACAGTAAAATGATGAAGAGCTTTGGTGTGTGTTTTTACATCTCCTTGTGTGTGTGTTTGTGTGGGTGGGTGCAGGCACATATCAGTAAAGTGTGTGTGGTACCTCTTGTAGGAGAAACACACACAAACTCTCAGTAACGCACCCACCTACACTGCTGGCTATGAAGGACCTAGTGACTGAATGGACAATTAGACTGTTACTGAATCGGAAGGTCACATGATTGATCCCTGTATTGGTTACTTGCTTCAGCAGGCAGCAGTGCTCAGCAGCACCCACCTTTGACCTCAATGATGACAATATGGATATCTGACTTGAGTGAGGTGGAAATTTGGAAATGTTCCATTAGCTTGAAAGAGGGCTCGCTCACTTAAAGAAACTCCCCCAACATCACAACACATTCACAAATCCACACACATTGCAGTTTTCTCAGAGTCTGTGGCCAAGGGCCAATCTTGACAATAAGGTTTGCAGATATTCCAATTAGATTTTGACCGGAGGGGGAGTGTGGGCAACACAGTGTTTGTGCCCAGGTGAAAACTGGCATCAGGTGGAAGGAAGGAGGAGGTAAATTGGAACAAACACCCATAAATTATGAGAAGAGTTTTTGTCCATATGCATCCAGGAGATCTGGAAAATGCTGAAACTAAATTGATTTAAAAATCTATTAATTTTTGCAAATTACACAATAAATAATCTATTTATTTAGAGTCTTATTAAAATCTGAAATGCTTTAAATTAAAGGGAGCGCTTTGACATGTACTGCACAAGCAGGAACAGTATATGGAAACACCATTACATACATGTCCTCAATAACTATGACTTTAAAGCTATAAAACAGCACATTCAGATTAATGAAGTTTTCGTGTGTGCGTGCATTATTTTTCTCTTGTGCTCTTGCAGGTTCTGTCCATCACCCCTCTCTGCAGCAGAATGAGTGCAGCTGATTCAACTTGCTCATCACCCGGGCCCACAGGATATGAGAGACATGACACTCAAAAACTATGGAAGAGTTTCACGATAGATAGATAGATAGATAGATAGATAGATAGATAGATAGATAGATAGATAGATAGATAGATAGATAGATAGATAGATACTTTTTTCATTCTCATAGGGGAAATTAATCCTGGTGATGATGTTGCGTCCCAGTGATTGAAATTCATGTCTGTTTAGATAACATTTTGAAATCACGGCCCAAAGAGGTTCAACCGATGAGTCAATGCCATGGCAAATCATCTGCTGTGCCTCCATCCTTCCACACTTCACAAGAATCACTACTCCTCTTAGAGTAAAACAATTTCCCCCTGTGAATAATAAAGAATTCTGATTTTGATTAAGATAATTTACTCAAACTTACACACAATGATCATTGAATGGGTCTTTATCCAAACTGTGCTCAAGGTCAAGGTCACATTTGTGGCAGCACGGTGTGGCCCAGTGGTTAGCACTGTTGCCTCACAGCAAGAGGGTCCTGGGTTTAAACTCAGGTAGGGCCCTTCTTTGTGGAGTTCGCATGTTTCAAGAGTTCACCAGAAAGTGAACTCTTGAAATGAAGAATCTCTTTTGCGAGAGTGTGCTGGCCTGACAGACAGCACACTCTCGCAAAAGAGATTCTTCATTTCAAGAGTTCACTTTCTGGTTCAATGAAGGTTAATAAACAAATTTGTTATTTTAAATGTAATTTTCCATTTTCACAAGAATCACTACTCCTTCAGAAGTATTTGTCAGTTTTTACTGAAACCCGCATGCACTGATCCCCTAATGGGTCTTCACCCAAACTGTGTCCAAGGACGTATTTGTCATCTTATGGGCACATTTCCATTTTCAAAAAAAATACTACTCCTAAGATTATTGGTCTGGATTGTAGTTTTCATGAAAATAGTGTTTATGTGTGTCCCTCTGACATCCATATGTAGATGCCATCATTAGAATTATTTATGGTATTATAATATCTTAAGTTAGGTCAAGAAATATGACTGTGTGAGCCTCCTTGACTTCTCATTGGATTTTAAGTCTCATTAGTTGCAGTACAGCCAACCAATGACAACTAAACTTACCTCTTTCTTTCTGTACGTCACACATTACTATAACCTGTGAATTGTGATGGATCATGAGCTGGATGAGCTACTATGTCACTGATATTTTGTTTTATGTATTACTGCATTAAGTTAAATTGCACTGTTTACTGCATACTGACACTATCTTGGCAAATGCATTAACAGGAAAGTAAATTCTGTTAACATTTTATTAGGTTAACTGAAAACTATTGCAGATGTCAACCTCATTAAGATGGTAAAGATATTGCTCATAATTTGCAAAATGTGTACTCATGACACAGTTGTGTATAAGTGTTAAAACCATCAGGGTTCCGAGGTGTGGTGTGAGGACCCAATATGCAGGAGTCCAAGGCTGGACGTGGTAAAGGTGAAACAAAAAGCAAGGTTTATTTCAAGCTGATAGGAAGTCCATTAAAAATAAACTAAGTTCATGAAATACTAAACAACATCTAACGTGGGGAGAGAAGACAAGACCTGACACAACCTGGCTTGACATAAAGAACATCTAACTAAATCAGACAATGTGACACTGAGCAAAGGAAAGGCAGAGGTATAAATACACACAGACCAATAGCTAAAGAGCAACAGGACAGAGAAGAGCACATGTGGCAATGATCAGGGGCGGAAAGCAAAACTAGATACAAGAAATGAACCATAGATGGTATCAGAGTAAAACAGGAAGTGAGACACATAGACACAAGAATGAACTTGACAATGGACAAGAACACAGCTGGATAACACAGAGGAACTAAAACCAAACTCAAATAAACTCAGAAAGCTGTAAACTAGAACTCAAATTCAATATACAGGACTAAATATCAGGAAACATAACTAAACTAATAAACCAAACTGAACTAGAAACCAAGAAATGAGAAAACACAGTAAATACACAACAAAATCCCACAACAGAACCCACGGACCATGGCACAGTGGCCCTGGTGTATTTAACTATTAATGTACCTTCAGCTGCTCCTTAGTATTCTCCCCAAAGGGTAACCAGAGCAGATTCATCAGCATTGGTAATTTGGCAGAGGTTTTAGACAGGATGCCCTTTCTGACACAACCCTCCATGGTTAGAGGGGCTTGTGTCCCCACCTGGAATCGAACCAGGAACCTTTTGCTTATAAGGCAAATGTGTAAACCACTACACTAATGATACATTGAATTATGGCTCCTTTTATGCAATTTATATTAAGAAAGAAAACACAATATTTACCATTTTTATTCATATTTGTTATCAAATGTACATATAGAGAGCCTGCCTATGGTTTGATTAAACGGTTCAGAAAATGGCTGTAACTGGCCTTGTGTTTCTCTCATCTCATCTGTGTTCCATCAGGGAACCAGCAGATTTACACTGTCAGCAGTGCAGTTTTAGCCAAGGTCAAACAGTGACTCATCAGTGTGTGTGTTGTGTGATTTAAGCCTCCCGTGGGTGGGCACTTAAGTGTTGAGGATTGAGTTTGTGCCTCTATGATTGTGTGTGTGAGTGTTTGTATATGTATGAGACCTCTAGGTGATTACAAGTGTCGTATTAAAACACTGAAATTTCATCTCCCACTCAGATAAATGTGATTGCTAGAATTCATGACCCATTTGTACTGGTTGTTTCCATGCCTACAGGTTATAGATACAAATACATTAAAATATTCATGTTAGTCATTCTTTCATTCCTTCTTTTACTTGTACTTTTGATTTTTGCGTTTAAGACAGTTCAGAATTTTTATGACTATATCCTACGTTGTTATATACGCTGTATGGACAAAAGTATTGGGGCATGTACACAAGGCACCTACAGGAGATTTTATGACATCCCATTCTAAATCCATCTCCGTTAATATGGAGTTAGTCCCTCCTTTGCAGCCATAGCAGCTTCCACTCTTCTGGGAAAGCTTTCTAAAAGACTTTGGAGGGTGCCTGGAAATCTTTGCCTAGACACTGATGCTGAATAAGAGAGCCTTACTCATAATCTCTGTTCTAGTTCATACCAAAGGTGTTGGATGGGGCTGAGGTCAGGGCTCTGTGTGGGCCAGCCATGTTCTTCCACACCAAACTCATCCAATCATCCTTTCATGAACCTTGTTTTGTGAACTGGGGCACAGTCATGGTGGAACAAAAAAGAACCTTCCCTAAACTGTACTCAAAGTGGCTGGTTTAAAAAGCTGGAAGCATAGAATTGTCAAAATGTCTTGGTAAGCTGAAGCATTAAGATTTCCCTTCACTGGAACCAAGTCTAATGCGAGAAAAACAACCCCATCCTCCTCTACCTAATTTCAAAGCTGGCCTCATGCAGTCAGCCATGTAAAATTCTCCTGTCATTGGCCAAATCCAAAATCATCCATTAGACTGCCTGATAGAGAAGCATTATTCTTCACTCCACAGAACACGTTTTCTCTGCTCTGGGGTCCAGTGGCAGTGTGCTTTACACCACTGCATCCGGTGCATAGCATTGTGCTTTGTGATGTAAGGTTTGCAGCTATGCGTCTACGGAAACCCATGCCATGAAGCTCCACATGACGCAGTTTTTGAGCTGATGTTAAGGCCAGAGGAGGACTGGAACTCTCACTTACTGAGTCAGAGAGTTGGTAACTTTTACGCACTATGCACCTCTACTTTATATGGTCTGCCATTTCATGGCTGAGTTGCTGTGGTTCATTAATGCTTGCACTTTTTAATAATACCACTTACAGTTCATTGTGAAAGGAATTTCATGAAGTGACTTGTTGTAATGTATGCATCCTATTACATACCACACTCAAATTCAGCGAGCTCTTTAGAATGACCCATTCTTTCACAAATATTTCTTTCACAAACTGCATGACTGGGTGTTTGATTTTACACGCCAGTATAAAACACCTGAATTCAATGATTATGAGGTGTTTTGTTATTTCTTCCTATTGTCCCTCTTTCACTTGAAGCATTATAACTGTAAGTATCAATAAGCTCAAAGTAAGCCAATGGACTGTTGTCACTTGTCAGGACCTTCAGTTTTTTTAAGCCATCAACACATTAGTTCACACTCCCAATATTAAATAACAGAAAAGTTGTTTAGCTTCGCAAAAGGACCTGCAGTGCAAAAATGTTAAAATTTAAAGGTTGTCTATGTGCAACTTTGAAAGTTAAAATAGCAGCAAATAATTATTTGTCACTGAGGTACCTAGATAGTTTACTGTATATACTACATGTAATACAATGCAATTTCAGTTTCTTATTACAGTAAAATTAACCCTTTCATGAATAGTAGTCACTCCAGTGGACAGCTATTCAAAAAACACTTTTGTTTAATATGCATGCATTTTGTTGCTATCATAGCCCATCAGTGGGAAAAAATATTGACTGATGATGTCATAATTTACGCATGAAAGGGTTAAGGGAAATAGCACAACTAGTCAGATCTAAGTAGACTAATGACTCACAGAACAGATGTAAAACAACAAAGCATGACTACAGATATGATCATAGTAACAAAAATTATGCATGATCTGTGTATTCAACAAGCAGCAGCACTGTTATTGTCTTTTCTGTTGGCAAAACTATTACTCTAAAAACCCACCTAAAGCAAATCTTTCTCCTAGAAATTACATGACTGCTAATATGTTTCTCATTACATTTTGTTATGAAAGGCAACCACTGCCTACGCATTCCCTCACAATTGTTTTTTAGTGTAGAAAACATGACATTTATGCACCACAGGCAAACTGTAGGGGGTGCTTGGGGGGATGATATGCATCACATGCTGAGTCAGACTTGGTTGGTTTAGGCAACAAATTGTGTCTAGTTTTGCTTTGGAGAAGACCGGGCTTTATCCACGTATATTAACTGAAGACTCCACCAGTTTCTGTAAATTATGTTGACTTTGCGTGCACATTGTGTAAACTTAAGGGGCTGGACTTGGTGGTTCTCTGTTCATTACTGTCAATGCAATAAATGCATGTTCTGTTTGTCTCTGTGCACATATAATATAGCACAGCAAGTATCTGCACCACAATGATCCCTTTAATTGAGCTTCCTCACAGCCAGTTCAATTCATCTGCTTTTCACATCAAAATGACAGCTGCATATTCTTACATACATTTTGTGGGTACCTTGTCTGCCCATTTGCCTCAGGATGTCTCGTTGCGCATTAAAAAATATTTAGACATTTTTGACATAGCATTGTCTACCAGTAAAATTTTATCATTAAAGAAGAAGTACTTAATGTGCTTCTTCTCAAGTATTTACTTCAGCTTTTTCTTACGCATGTGCGCTGCTTTGCAGAAAAATTTTCATGCGATAATGGGCTGTGTAAAAGCTGGAAATCATATGACTGTATTATTCACTGTGATTATGGGTCATTTAGTGAGGATTATTCCACAAGGTCCAGCCGCAGCTTTTTTTCTGTAATTAGAGTTAGATGGGCAAAGGGCTGTTCGTGGCTTACATTACCATGATGAAAGGCATCAAATGAGAAAAAACTGCTTTAGTACTTTATTCCCTCTACCTGCAGCTCCATGCAATGGCTGAATACATAAGCAGCTGGTTTCCTATTATAGGCTAAAATTGATTGTGAGACGTCTTCAGGCAAATGACATACATCGCTGGTTTTGCAAAGATCCATCTTGGGTTTCTACCAAAAACTCCCACAGTGACTGTACAGCATGTGATTAAATTTGATTCCACTATTCTAGTTTGATCAGTTAACAGGTCTCACGGTGCAATTTTGACATAATTATATGTCAAAAGAGAAACACTGGCAGTGACACAGATCAACAAAATTAGCATTATGAACATGCCACTCTGATCTGGTAAATTAAGCTTAACTTATACCTCTGTAATGAATCTACGTAGAGCATATGACATAGTGGCCTAGGCCATTACCAGCACTTATGTTTCTGCAAGGTGTGCCTGCATTGCCCTGCAATTTGCTGCCAAGGGACTAGTACCACTGTCTTACTTCTTTCACTTCCTGACGGTATTTCCTGTATTTATGTCAGATGATGGCGACTACAATGACAGAAATGCTACTCGAAATATAGCTGACAAATACTGAATAACAGATACTCATGATGAAAGAACTGCTATGGAGAAAAGAGAAGTCAATTAAAAAAATGCAGCAAAAAGGAAGCTGGAAATACACCGAAGGGAAAGATGGTACTGAACTGGTCAAACACGGTCATTGCAGTCTGTGTGGATGTCACATTCAGTTACATTTCTGGAGAGGTGGATGTCTGATACAGCTTGGGTTACAGGATAGAGTTTCAAACGGGTTTGAAGCTATAATGGATCCATGTTGCTGACTTAACATACAATGATTAGTTGTCCACTTTCAAATGATTTCTATCAGCTAACATTACAGACTAACTATCGGCAGATTCGTGCAGTACACTTTGATAGTTAACTAAAACAAGAGTGCCATTTGTGAAAACTCTGTGAAAACAATTCAGGAACCACAGGTCCTTTATACTCTTAAGGCTGTTACAATATTTATTATTTATTGCTGCTGTCAGAGTAACATTTATAGAATAATTATAAACTGCAATTATATTGTATTTTTTATCAAAAGAATATGCATGATATTCTTAGTCGAATGTATTCCTTTTGCAGACACAGATGAGGTAATCAAATATAGCAAAACAAGCAGTAAATGCTATTGTAACATGTCATAATTCAATACCCCTTTCACCTAGTGCAATTCAGCCAAGTTTTCCACTTAACTTCAAAAGGCATGTTTAATTGGCACGGTCAGAAACAAGGTCTTTAAAAGAGGTTGGAAAAAACCATCTCACTCTAGCCCAAAGCTGGGCAAAACAGTTCAGCAATCAGGGAAGAGACACTGAACCCCCTATGCTCCCTC
>VUQH01036885.1:0-11070 GCA_015106775.1 Etroplus canarensis | reverse complement strand
GGGGTGGTGGGGGGGGGGGGGGTGGGGGGGGGGGGGGTTACATTGCTCGATCCCTAAATCTGTGAGGAGCTGAGCTGTGTTACTGTCTCATGTTAAGCTTTGTGCCTGGCTTATGGGCTCAGCAGGCAAGTAATGGCTCCTCTGTCTTTACACTGACCATCTCATTGCACATTTGAAGCCTGTCCAAGGCCCTGCTGACCTCAACACAATGACCTCGTTTAGCTGGTTTTCCCCCTCCAGACTCTTCTCTTCAGTGCCCCCTGTCTCTTTAATCGGCAAGTCCAGCAACAGAGGAAGGATTTATTGTGGTGACTTTGGTGCAGAGCTTAACAGTGTACTAAAGATGGAACAGCTGACTAGTATTACTGTTTTAAATAAAACTGTTCCTATTTTGTACCCCTAGAAAAACCTGCTGTAAATACTGTCAATCAAGGTTAACAGCAGTCTCCTAGCCTCTTGCAACACATATTGCATGGGTTACTTTGAAGCCTTGGAAGACATGACTTAAGGTAGTGACAGTGCTTCAGAGATTTTTTCCCCATCTTAAACACCTTTTATAGTACTATATTGAATCCTTGCTGTAGTAGGCTATGTTGTTGATAGCATTAATAATTGTGTGCTGGTATGGCTTCATTGCTTTGCTATCATGAGAGAAACTCAGCTGTTTGTGTTAGACTTGTAGCTAAATATTGAACAACATGTACAGGAAGGAGACAAAATTTCAGGGTTGACTCTGAGTCTATGCATGGATTGACAGAACTATAAAAGCAAGGAAAAGGCGCATTTTTACAATGGTGGAATAATAGCTATGGAATGGCACAATGAGCAAGTTAGATATGATTATAATCCATTGCATTCTTATTTTCACTGAGATTGTTGGGTGCTAATCTATGTACTGTTTTTAGACTGCATATTACTTCTTAATTAAAAAAAGACTTTAAACAGACCTAGCACTGTTGAGGTTTGCTCGCTGTAATTAATGTATGTATTTACATTTCTGGGAAGCTGCACTTTAAGAATGATGTAGGATACAACATAGGGTGAATAGATATGCCCAACATAGTAGGATAAATTAGGGCTACAGAGGAACTCTGAGGTTTGGTCGCATTTTGGGTTTTTTTTAACAGTGTTAAGGGAAAAATGGTCACCCTGTCTTGCAGATCGCGCAGAAAATATTGCCTTATGACCTCTTTATAGTGAATGCATGGCGACAACAGAGCTGAAAAATAATGCCAACGTGGAAGTGGCAAAAACGGAAGTTTCTCTAGGTGCTACTTGAGCCTGGCTTCAAAAGGGATCTCCATAGACTCTCATGTTAAATTGACCAAATTTACCACATGAAAAGACATACTTACAACCTAATACAAAAAACAGTTTTGCTCTCTATGGATAGTTTTCTCATCATAACAACTTTGAGTGGGGTGGTTTTTTTTCTGTTTTCTTTTGGTTTTTTTTATGACTCACCTGGAGTGGGGGAAGTAATTGGCAGGTGTCTTGACAGGTGGCTGGAGCTGTTTGATGTCTGCTAAGGCTTTTGTTACATACTCAAGACACTGAAACCCAGGTATGTGACAGTGCCATGATGTTTTTTCAAGGACACACCCATAACCACACTCTACAGAGAAGTGAAGCAAAATTGAGGAAAGTCTGAGTACAGCCGAGAGGGTGGCATTAACTTGCGATGCATCTACTTTTAAATTCAGGCCGCATAACTTTTGTTGTAGAGGTTGCTCTCGTCAATTGTACAGTTATCCACATGTTTGCATTTAGTTAAGTTGGACAGTGAAGCTTGTTAAGTGCATGCAACATTTATGACAGGTTTTAACAGTAGTTTTGGTCAGTCTGTCTGCTTTACAATCATATTTTGCAGCAATAGAAATGATTAATGTGACAGGAACAGACTGAGAACCTTATCTTATTAGATCAAGCAAATATTGTTTTCTTTTGGGGATGCAATATTCAGTTGAAAAAGGTGGTAAATTGCAATATAGCACAATATTGATATAATGATACAATATTATTGAAAATCTCAGTGTATTACACAGTGTTAACCATCACAACAGTATCGTATTGTGATTAAACCGTATTGTGGGATTTCTGGTGATTCCCACCTCTATTCCTCCTGATACTATGCTACATAGTCTCCCAGCAAATACATTTTATTCATTTAAAATCCAGTAGTCGACAGTGTTGTTGTAAAAAGTGCACCAACAAGTAAAACACAGACACTCCGCTATACTTGGAGCAGTGTTCATAGTTGCCATATCTCCTATGTATCACCAAACAGGGTACACGGAGGTACCATTTTGGATACATTTTACTAGAACTACTCTGTTTGGTTTAGGCCAGGGTGCTGCCTGGGTAGGACGTAGGTTGGTGAAATTATCAGTACTTTTTGAACATTTTCAGCACACATCATAATTATTGTGATAATACTGATAACCGTCATGTGAAATATTCATATCATTGTGTCTCATGCTGACACTGGTTTGCAACAGGAGTTCACAGATGGTGCAAAGTACAGTGGGCTCTATCACATCACTCTGCATGGATGAATTCAACAGCAGTTATTACGTGGTTGTGTTCATTTTAGCATCCTAGTGTATAGCATTAGTAGCTATAAAATGAAGAGCATCAGCTTGGTAGGAACGCACGAGTCTTTGTACCCGAACACGCTCAGTGTGGTGTATTTCAGTGTGTTTGCTGCTCTTGGTGTGGGCACCTTTTGGTGTAATGCATTTTTTGTTGAATACCTAGCAAGATGCAAAGTGGCAAGCCTTGCTACGGTCCACCTGAATAAAAAGAGTTATAGAAGCTGAAACTGGCAGCACATCTGCACTGCACCTGTACTGCTTCCTCTTTTTTTTTTCCTTTTTTTTCTATGTGCATCATACAGTAGTACTACATAGAGCTGTTTGTGAGGTGAACAAAAGTTTCATTATGTCTCAACTGCTAGTTCATAAACATTTTCCTTGTATGGATACCAGACATGACTGTCTTTCTGGCTGGCTTAATGATGCTACTGTATTTCCTGCCCATCATATGCCTTTACTTTTTGTAAAGGAAGTCAAAATACTCTTTACTGCATATGTGTTTAGGGTTTCCATTGATGGTAAGATATTGTATTGAATTAGAATTTTCCTGCAAATATTTGTTTTAAACAAACACATATTCCACAACCTTTTAGTTTTTCATCATAATATCTGTGAATAAAGCACAAAGCCATTCTCAAAAATTTATGAAACTGGATCCCAAAGCCTGCAAAATTTGTAGGACACAGCAGGTTAACATTGGCCTCTGCCATAGGTGAATGGTAATCTTTTTTTGAGGAGAGACCAGTAGTGGACGGCAAGACCTGTATTAGCTGATACTGACGTGCATCCCTCTGAATCTCAGTGTTTTTTTTTTTAGCTCAGTTATATGAACGGCTACTTAAGTATATTTGACAATTCACTTTAGCATTTATTTACTTTTTGAGCCTTCAGAGAGAACAAACCCATGTGCTGTTGACTTAGTAGTGGATAATCCCCTCCCTCCTATTTGAAACTTTGGCTGCTGATAAGCAGCTAGTCATGGCCCTTCCCGTCAGATTTTTCTGTAATGACAGGGTGGGCAGGCTGCTGTCGTGGTAGACCTTGATATCATTCAGCTTCTTCTCCAACGAGTTTCAACTCCAAGGTCTTGGAGTGCACCTGGCAAGTACAGTCTTTGTACTACTCTGGAAAACCTCTGCAAGCTGGAGGGCTGCATTGACCAGAACCTGCAGCGGGTGGAGAGTCTGCCCTTGTGCCACTATGCCAAAATCACAGAGGCTGCAGAGCGAAACAAGGACTACACTCTCCAGCTTCAGTTCAAGGCCATTAAGTTGAAGTTGGAGCAGAATGAGAAACTCACTGGAGAGGCAGCTGCTTATATTAATCCATTAAATATAAACCCTGCTACACATCACTACAGTGGTCATACGTTCTCTAAATATTTTGTTCTCCTGTTTTGCTATTACTACATCGTCTCTGCTCAGTCCCTGCTACACTGTAATCGATACAAACCCCCACATCCTTTCCCTCTCAGTGATCACACTTCCCAGCAGAATAGTGGCATTGTGGCAGCCGTATTGCGTGCAAACTCAGTTAGGCCTTTCCATTTGAGCAGCGGCTGGACAGCTCCTTGACGACCGGGAGCTTTCTACCGCCACGCCTGCTGGCTAGTTGCACAATGCAGGCAATGAGGAGAGCTGCGGGCCTGACACATGCCTTAGTCTTTCACTACGCCCACAAGCTCCAGAGATTTCCTACTGGGAACTGCTTGACAAAAGGATAATGATAATCCAACATTTTAGCATTTTCCTGTTTTCCTGTTCACATGCTGCTACTTAAGCTGTGGTGCTTTTCAAACATTATATTATCAGTACTGACCAGAACCAAGAATACTATTATTTTGAACACATCATTAATGTGGTCATTCACTGTACTAGCACTGTGTGATTAGTCATACTGTTTGTCCATAAATATCTTTTCTGGTTTTACGTGTAATCTTCCTTTTTCTGCTGTTGCTTGCTTGTACATTTGGGAGGTATTAACGTCATAAAAGAGGCCTGATGACAATCTCTACCAGTTCCTGTTAACTATTTATATTATGAATTAATAACTTAGAAATGGCATTGTAAAGAACCCCTTGACATGACCTATCACCAAATGATAGCTTAGCTTGATGACATCAGTTTGTTTTGGGTTTAGCTTATTTGAATTAATGAGGAGATGGAAACATGTTAGCCGAGGGAAACAGTTGGACACTTCCTCTTTATGTGGAATCAGGCAGAAGAGCACAGGACCAAATGTTTCACTGCTATCTTCATGTGAGTGATACTGTATATCATGCATAATGTTTCACTTGGAAATCGTGTTTTCTTGGTTATTTGTTAAACGTTGATCAGTAAAATAAAATTATGTTTGCGTCCTTTACACTTCTTGAAAGTGTTCAGCTACAGGTTCATGCTGTAATGCTTCATCATCAAGATAAATAGAACAGCCAGCTAGTCTTGTAATAGTAGCCATTCACTTTGAAATGAGCAGTCCTCTCCTTTAGAAATGTGCACTTTGTAGACAGTGTATATAAATGTAAGCACAGAACATTGATGGGGAATGTTGACGTCAATGCATTGTAATGTCGGTGGAATATACAGTTATATAACATGATTTTTAATCATATGAAAAAATTGATAAAGAACACTACTGATGCAGAAAGAAGTTGTGAAAATCTCACTTAAATCTGCTACTTTTCTGTTTGCTAAAATGTGAGTTTAACTGAACACAAACATGGTTTAAGCCATGCTTTCTCATGTGCCTGTCAGAACATATTTGATCCTTTTTTTTAAAAAAAAATTAATCTTTTCCTTTTACACAGCCTACATGTCGACTTGTTATATACCTGTAAGCACAACCCAAAGTACACTTTTAAACACAAACTGTATTTTCCCGTATTTTATGTGCTTAAACACAGTGGTTGTGTATGAGGCTCTGAATGTGTCTAAAAGGCAGGTGACCTACTATCACTATTGTGCCTGAACACCACCTGTTTGGACTCACGCTGAGCACTAGTGCTGCTCTAACGTGCTGCACACAAAGTCTAAAATATGGTTTATAAGGTGTCGGATCAGCTGAATTCTAAGTTTTATCATTTTACAGCCAGTTTTGGGTAAATGAGTCATTCTTCCTTACTGCAAAATACTGTGAAGGTTACCACTGCTGTTTACATTGATGCAAACAAATAATGATGAACATTCGCTAAGAAGGTCCCATTAGCATCTAATCTACTGTTATTTATAGTTTTTTACAGTCATATTTATATGTAAAACAGTGCTAATACTCAAGATTATATTTTGGGTTGATTATTTATTGTTTCACTCCGCCTGCAAAAGCTAAAGACAGTTATGAGATGTCAGGAAAATTGGATTTCAAAAACCATGATAGAATGTTTAAATTGAAAGACTGTGTTTTAAGTAACAGGAATAAACTGTTGGTGAAATTCTTCATCTGTACAGGTACTGTTTAAAATGAAAATTTGGCCTGTGTGTGTATTCCTCCTTCCATCCATTTTTCGTATTTAGATTTTCTTGATTGGTTACCCAATTTAGGTTCCTTGTGTCAAGAAAACAAAGAAATCATTATCATATAAAAATAATCGAACCTTCTTAAAAGTTTTCCGCTAATCATTACACTATTTTTGAGGGTTTCACCAGCAAAAAGTTGATCTTTGTAAATCTTTTTTTAACCTCTTTCTATGTGTCATTTTTTAATAAGCATTTTTAAAACATGACTATGGCACCAAGATCAGTGAGATTTTTTTTCCAGTGTATCACAGCAGCTGTCACATTTAATATTGCTAGTTGTTTGAGGCAGTTAAGAGCAAAACTGCCAATCAAAAATGTAGGTCAGGATCGGACTTAAGGGGCTTGGATTGCAGTACAATATATTTATTTGATATGTTTTTATTTTCCAGTGGATTAGCCTTTCCAGCTGCCCATTTTCATCTCTAAACTCTAGCTTGTTTAAATTCCCAACCAGTGTTCTGGGTTACTCGTGATACACATGATGAATTAAAGTGAAAACCAGCTTAAAATGTCTTATCAAAGTGCTGAGCCAGCCCGTGCTGTCAAAAAAGCTTCAGTGCACCTTGGCTTTGATTTCTTTTTTTTTTTTTTTTCCCCCCTTCCCCAAGTCTCTTGAACACCTTTCTTCCAAAATTTTACCTTATTTTTTTGTTTTAATGATGGTGGAGTTGTAAGACACCTGCCCAGTCCCCCATAAGTGTTGACTGCAAAGCTCATAGCATGTGATTCACATCATTTTCATACTCATTGACCCTTGGTGTCCACATCCCGGAAGAGACCACTTCCATCAGGATGGAAATTTTAATCATAGGATACTGCTGATGACTCAGAACTACTCTGTATTGATTTATAGTAACATTTCCTTCTAAGGAGATAGATGGACCATGCCAAAAGCAAAGTCCCCCCCACAGCATGATAGACCTCATGGTTTAAGGTTTTCCTATAATTTGTCATTTGTTTCCTATATGTGGTACTTTGGGATATGTTGTGCTTTGTTCATACACACTGTGTCAGGCTGCTGAATGATCAAACTGATATCTGAACTCTGGGCGTGAGTTCTCCAACCAAGCAAGAAGTGAACTGTAATAAAAAATTTGCTAGTGTGTTATTTATATTTTGGACTTCCTGTGGTTGAACCTCATTTTCCTGTTCAGTCTGTCTCTGCATACAACACCTGCGTCCTGGTTCCCTGAAGTGCTTCATATTTGGGCCATTGGCAGAAATACAATCAAAGTAGTGCAATAACTATGAAGTAGATGGGTTTTTCTTTTGTTTTTTGCTTCGTTTATAGCAATTTTAAACCCAGCTGCAATTATTGTGGCTGTGCTGAAAAGAATGCAAGATGAATCACTTATGATGATGATGATAGCATTGAATCCTGTCTTAGCGGGGAGGCTTCAGCACTTCCTCTTTTACCCACCCGATGCGTTCGAGTCATCAGATACACTTCAAAGTTACGGTAAACGCTTTTGCTTCAGTGATGTCACATAAAGTGCTCATAAATAGTGACCTGAATTATTGTCTCTTTTATACAAACAAGGTTTTACTTGTTCTACCATGTGTGCAGTTTCCCTCAGGCTACCTTTTTTATTAAAAGCTTCATTTTTGTTCTCCTGATGTTTTCAAACAAGAGATTATGCCAGAAGTGTAGAGATGGTTATTGTGGCTGTGACCTACATCTGAGCATGTTTCTCATGCAGCAGATGATAATCTCAAGAAAACAATATTCTAAGTGGTAGGTGGTAGTTGGATGGATGAATGTGTAAATAGATATATCATTAAAGATTACAGATGGACTAATTAATTTCAAAAATGAAAATCCTTGAGCACAAGATTGTCATCGTGGTATAGCCAACATGCCTTTAACCACCACTTAAGTTTTAAGTTGTCTGTATTTTTGTTGTGCTTAATACCCTGAATACATTTGGCTGGTAAACTATGACATTAAATGGTCGGTTTTATAGAAATCTCTTCATCACATTTTGCACCTGTTGCTGAATTTCTGTACCTTTGTCACACTTTAGCAATGTTATAGGGTCCTTGAAGTCCACACTGTGCAGCTTGGATCTAAGTGTTCTGTAGGAATTCAGGCCCTCCTGAAAGTTAGACTACAGTGCCAGTCTGCAGTTCTACTGCTGTTTCCATGATTGCATTCTTGTTGTGGTCATGATAACATTTCAGATTAAAAACAAGTTTCACTTACATTTATCCCCCACCCTCCAAAAAATGGTGGTTGTTTAGTACATTATTTCATGTTGTGTTCCTGTTGGTCGATTAGCAGAAGAACGCTGTAGCAGTCACGCTATTAAATGGTCACCCTAAATTTGTCACACAGTCTGAGTTTTGTCCAAGGCAATCTTTGTTTGCACAACTTCTCTTAACAATGTAATGTAGGACCACCATTTTGGCGGCATGAGCAAAGAGATTGCTATGATTATTTTGGGTTGGTCACCTTTAATGTGAAACCAAAACTGCACAGTTTTGGTAATCTAGATATGTTCTGGATGATTACTTAATTGGGTCTTCGTCCGAATTGTGCGGTCACATTTAGCATTTTATGGGCACTTTTTTTATTTTCACAAGACTTGCTACAAGAATCAGATTATAATGTTCTTAAAGAAGAGTAGTGGGTTTATTCATGTCATAATAGTGTCTTCAGCTGGGTTAGGTCTGGTCAAGAACTGGGGCCATTGTCCTGGATGCGACTGTTCACAGGCTTCTCTGGCTTTTCAGTGGATTTTAATTCCCATTACTTCAGACAGTACAGCCAACGAATGACAAGAAAACTTGTCACTTTCTACCTGCGCTTGTGCTACTATGTCATTGATGTTCTGGTTAAAAATTAAAACAATAAGGGCTGATTTTTTGAGTCCTACTACAAAGCTAGTTCAACATACATGGAAACTGCACTGTACTTTCAGGAGGGCAGCTATGGCTCAGGAGGTAGAGCGTGTCAACTTTCAACACTAAGGTTGGCGGTTCAATCCCTCATTCTCCAATCTACATGCTGAAGTGTCCTTGGGAAAGACACCAAAGAACCCCAAATTGCTCCCGATGCATGCATCGGAGTGTGAATGTGTGCGTGACAGTTAAAACGGGCTTAAGGTTAGAGTAAAGCGGTGTATGATTTTTGTGTGTGTGAATGGGTGAATGAGGCTGGTAGTAAAAAGTGCTTTGAGTGCACAGTTAGAATAGAAAAGTACTATATAAGTATCAGTCCATTTACTATGCCTAGGATATCTTTCTGTTGTCTGGGTTCAGGGTAAGTGGTCACAAGAGGGTGGTTATCGGCTTGGTACATTAACCTAGTATTTATCAATTCAACCACAAGCTCGCTCACATGAAAGGGGTAGCATTGGCAGTATCTGACCAATCAGAAGCATGGATAAGTCTACTGGTAGGAGAGTGGCTGATTTTTATAAAAGAGAATTAAACTATAATGTTGGAAAATATGAAGCGGTTAAACACAGACAGGCTGAAATCAACACAGCTGCCTCAGGCAACAAAATGATATGAGAGTCTGCAACATGTAAAAAGCTGTACAGTAGTATAATATTAAAAGCACTTTATAAATTTGGTAGTGATCTAAGCGCTGGAAACGACCTACTGTATTAATAAAGTTCAGCCCACTTGAGGCTAGTAAAGAAAGTCGGCAAAAATGCTGACTGTGTAAGTTAGAATATCACAGCTCTGTCATTAAGACACAGGAGAATCTGACAGATTACAGTCGTTATTCCATAAAATTAATGTTTAGATATGTGTGTGTGTGTGTGTGTGTGTGAGAGAGACAGTTTGAGTTTTTATTTTTTAAGCTGCAGCCCTGTGCTGTTTAACAGTCTGGGTGGCAAATAAACAACAAACGTGAAAATGAAATTCAAATCTAGGTTTATTCTATAATCAAATTTGACTTGAGCTACAAATCAGAAAAGTGAAAATAGGCACCCTGTTTTAGACTCAGATATTAAGGCTTATAGAACAATAAAATTGATGTGTCCCTTTAGTCTAGTGGTTTACACATTCGCTTTACAAACAAAAGTCCCCAGGTTTGTTTCCAGATGGGTACACAAGTCCCTCTCATCATGGAGTGTTGCGTCAGGAAGGGCATCTGGCGTAAAACCTCTGCCAGATTACCAATGCAGAGTAATCTGCTGTGACAACCCCTTGGGGAGAATACAAGGGAGCAGCCGACGTGCATTTTTATTTGGTAGGACAATAAAATTAATGTTAAATTGTTTGCAGCCAACAGGAAGAAAACCAGTAAAGTTTCTCTAAGTATCTATATTTGCTACTGATGCCCAATGACTTTTCACGCTATTTAGGAAACTTTCCACCCTCCTACTATGGGCACAGAAGTATGAGGGATCTTCCAGGATCAGTGATGCTATTTTCTGGAGATTTCTCAGTAGGCGGTGATTTCATAACTGTTGAGCTCTAATCTAGAACTTAACCTGCTCCGGAGCAGGTTAGGTCTACAGCATAAGATACCCCAGTAATAAGTGAACTGCCTTTGTGGCACTGAAAACCTTGAAGTTATCTGACTTCATAGTATAGGCCTCAAGTTTCTGTTCTAGCAGGTGTTGCTACTGGGATGCCCTCAATTCAGTATAACCACAGTTACTAAAAGTAACCTGATTCCTCTGCTGCCTTCTTGCTCATTCTCACTGAGGCTTTCTTCTCCTTCTCCTTCTCCTTCTTCTTCTTCTTCTTCTTCTTCTGGCTGCTCCCGTTAGGGGTTGCCACAGCGGATCATCTGCCTCCATCTCACCCTGTCCCTTGCATCCTCTTCCCTCACACCAGTGCTCTGCATGTCCTCCTCAACATCCATCCACAACATCCTTTGTCCAGTATATACACTATCCCTCCTCTGAACATGTCCACACCATCTCAGCCTTGCCTCTCTGACTTTGTCTCCAAGCTTCTCAACATGAGCTGTCCCTCTGATGTACTCATTTCTAATCCTGTCC
>VUQH01036884.1:0-12978 GCA_015106775.1 Etroplus canarensis | reverse complement strand
ATATCTACCTTCCTTCTCTCCATCATATCAGCAGCTCTCTCCCTTTACTAGTCATAGTGCCTACATTTAAAGTTCCTACTCTCACCTCCACCCTCCTACCTTTCCTTCTCTCTCTCTGCCTCCTAACACGCTTTCCCCCTCTCCCCCTCCTTACCTGTCCCACAGAAAAAGCTTGGACTAAACTGGGTCATGCAACAGGACAATGATCTCAATCACAGCAGCAAATCTACAACAGAATGACTGAAAAAGCAAAGAATCAAAGTGTTGCAATGACCCAGTCAAAGTCCAGACCTCAACTGAATGGAAATGCTTAAGAGAATCAATAAATCAAATCAAATCAAATCTCAGACTAATGAAGTCATACAGAGAATAATTAATTCAAGTTATTGCTGCTAAAGATGGTTCTACAAGCTCGTGAATCCCGGGGTGCGCTTAGTTGCTCACAGGACTCTGTGCACCAAAAAACCAGTTTAAGTATGAGAGTATGCAGTTTGAGATGGAACATACTGTAGAATAAAGTAACTAAATACATCTCAGAATGTAAGTGCATTTAGGAGATGTTTAATAGCCAGTACATTTTATTACATTACATTTAAAGAGCTAGTTTCCTGACACCATGTAGTAATATCAAGTGACCTTATAAGCTACTATACTTATTAATACCTTAATCTACGCCCCAGAAGTGATATTAGTTTTACATAACTGCTTACATGTTACCTATCTGTAATTCTGAATTACAAGTACATGCTGTGAATAATTCATAATTCATTATATTTATTTACCTATGTGAGATTTTCTATGCAGAACTTTCATTTGGAAAATTGAATTGCTATTTTTATCTTTGTCATCGCTGAAATATTAATCACCTTGTTTGTCTAAGCGATGCAGTGTGTTTGATTTAGTGTACTGGTGGTCAGATGTTTCTACTTGTTATGGTAGTTACCGGGAGGACCCCGCTGGTCCGACGGCGGGTCTGGCGGAGCCAGTGCCGTGCGATGACATGCCAGCGGTGAGTGGAGCGACTGGGGGGAGGGGGGTTGCTAAGAGGCGCGGGGCCGGCGGGGCACTGGAGCCCCCCCGATGCCTCCTCTCCTTTATCCTGCTGTGTTGTGAAACAAGAAGCACAACAAGGTGGTTACTGGGAGACATCTGGGGAAGACAGCAGCAACATACAGTCAACATGACAACATGCACATCATTCATGATTTCTTTTCTCATGTTTTGATGCAATTTTTATGGAAATGCCCTCAGTGATCCTAAAGGCCAGAGGTGTCAAACAAAAGGCTCAAACTACCCCACCAAGGAGTGTGAAGAGTGGAAATTACATTAATAACTCCAGTGGTTCAATAAAATGCCTCTTCTACTCCTGGTGTAGTGATGCCATTACTGCACAGGTGTAAAAATGTGAAGAAAGATCTTAGAAAGTTTGACAAATCATAAAATGCTACAAAGTACTCCACAGTGGACCCACAGAGCCACTAAAAACGTCACGTCATCTGTAAATTGTAATACAACCGTGATCATCTGTTTGTAACATTTTCAGAAAGAACTTCTGCTTCTTTCCAGCTTTAAATCAAATCGAGTTGGATGTGAGGCCGGTTTGACACCCCAGCTCGAGGCCGTTAAATGGCCAAAGGAGGAGACGTCTTGCGTCACTTCATTGCTTCTTGTCTGATCCAACGTCACCAGAAAGGTCAAGCTGAAGATCTGTAGCCTTCCTTTAATTGGAATAAGAGGAACAGGTTGTGGGCTGAGACCTGCTGGAGCAGACTGTCCACATGCAGCTCTAAACCACGACGCTGCTGCATTCCTGTCACAACAGAAGCTTCAGAGTGGAAAAGGCTGTCCCCTCTCATGTATGCAGTCATGTGAAGAAGAAAGTTTTCACAGAGAACACCTTTACTACAGTACTACATCTCTATATGTTTTGCTGGTCTGGTCATTCAGATGTGTGTTAGCACAATGCTACAGTCTCCCAGCAGTGGATGTCCCGGCAGTTTCACCACAAGTTCAAAAACCCAACTCAGTTACCACATTAGAATTTCATGACGGGAAATCAAAGGCTGAACAAGTATGGTTTGGTTGGAAGGGCTTCCAGGAGAAAGCTTCTCTCAAAAGAAGATAGCAGCACGGCTGAAGTCCCAGTCACACATGCCTAGAAACTGATTGGCAACGTGTTGGTAACCACAGGTCGCCATGGAAAAAATGTACATTTTCTCACCGGTTGGCAAGTCCACCAGCCTTCCCACATATGTCGGTTGTGTCTGTGAAGCCAGAGTCAGAGATATGCAAAGAGCTGCTGGTATCACAGTGGTCTGGGGCCAAGAAGAGCCCCCAAACAGCAAGACCTCCTCGTCGAGTGGTTTGCTGCCCACTCAGTGGTCTATGACCAGACAAGCCTCAAGCTCTGAATTACTGGCAAGTGATCAAAACTTATGTTTCTACAATTTCTACTGATTCACAGCACCATCAAACATCATCACTGACATGTTATCATTTTAATTACATACAGGATGGTTCCACAACATGCTGACTGGTCCACAAGCCACCAGCTGCTTGCAGGGAGTGGTCAGCAGCTGATATGGGCAGACGGTTTCCAGTCACCAAAAACATGGAAGATTTTAATATGAATTCCACTAGAGGTCATCTGAACAAAGCACACGACTTCTGGAACAAAGTCCTTTAAACAGACAAGACCACAGTGGAACCACTTGGCCATAATGGACAGTATCATGTTTAGTGAAAACCAAACACAGCATGTTATCTCAGGCACCTCATAGTAACTGTCAAAGACAGAGGTGGAGGGCTGAAGATTTAGGCTTGTTTTGCAGCCACACGACCTGGGTACTGTGCAGTCATTGAGTGCACCAAAGTATACCAAAGTATTCTAGAGTCAAATGTGAGGGAATCTGTCTGACATCTGAAGCTTGGCCCAGTTTGGGTCATGCAACAGGACAACGATCCCAAAAACAGCAGCAAATCCACCACAGAATCAAGGTGTTGCTATGGCCAGGTCAAAGTCCAGACCTCAACCCTATATTGCTTCAAACCTCAATGAACTGAAGCAACTTTTTAAAGATGAATGAGCCAAAATTCCCCCACAATGAGACTGACAAAGTCATACAGAAAAAACAATTATTTAGTTATTCCTGCTACAGCTGGTTCTACAAGCAGATGGTGAACCTAGTTTTTAAAAGGACAGGGTCCTGTGAAAACTTTCTTATTCACATGAGTGTAACTGTCCGAGCTGAAGCAAGGATATTAAACATACTGAGGTCCAGGATATCCAGAATTATTCATAACATATTATATATTTAGAACAGAACATGCGTAACATTTTGGCTAATGTCCTTAAGCTTTGGTGCTGCAAACTCTAAACCTTTCAAGCATTAGTAACTTAGTAACCAAAAATCCTTCTTAAAAGACTTTTATTGAGAAACATTTGCAGTGTGTATTTATGTTGCTCACAACCCGCTGATTATCTGAGATTTAGCTTTTAATTGGCTTCTGCTTCACTTGAGAAACTATGATAATATTTGAAAGTGGTGCACTGCATTATACATTTTCAAAAAATGAAATTTACAAAACAAATGATGTGATAATTAAGACTGACAACAATTTAACCATTTGAGAAGCACCCAAATAGCATGATGCTGCCGCCACCATGCCTCACTGTAGGGACCGTGTTAGTCAAGGTCCTGCTGGTTTTTTTACAGTTTGAATTTTATCAAAACTTTATGTTACAAGCTCAGTGTGAAATAAAAACTTTACTCGTGCCTTCTTGACAGTTTTAAATCCAGTTTGATGATTTACTTTTACCTTTCTGACCTTCACATAACCTCCGTTGTCCCTGTATGAACTGAGCGCAGCGTTGGGCTGCCATGCCTCCAGTTTAGCGGTATTTTGCTCCAGGAGGTGATCACTCAGTAACTGCTCTTAAAGGTCACTAACTCGCTTGCACAGCACCAGAGCAGCTGTGGGGGGGGGGAGGCAGGAGATAAAAGTGCAAGTGTGTCGGAGCTGAAGTGGTCTTCGACTAAACGATAAGACGAGCGGCCCGGTGAGTCGCCCAAACACGTAGCTGGATCGATGGCCTCGCTTATGTACAATGAGCGAGTCGTGATGAGCAGGCCTAACGACCTTCAGCTGCTCGATGGCAGAATTAGTCCTTCCTATAGATGTGCCGTATGTTGTGCTACTTCAGATAAGCTACTGAGCAGGAAACTGGCCTGAGCTACTGTATCTGCTGACACACTGGCAACGTGAGTCACGGCTAACGTGGCTTTGTTTACCGCCTCGCTCTGGTTCCTCCAGGACTACTCCACATTTTTTACCTTGTTTTCACGCTCTCAGTGCTTTTGTTGTGCGTTTGCTTTCCACCATGATCGTTCAGGGGACTCATTCTTAACTCTCTGAGCTTGTCTGCTCGGCTATATCGTGTCAAGCACCCTTTATCTCCTTTCTTTCTTCATTAACACAGATGTAAGGGCACAATACCCAAGATGCTTCACTAAGAAATGGCTTCAGTCTTGCCTCTTCAACTCACTTTTTTACACCGTTTTTATATTTCCTGCGATGAGAGCCACTGACTCAGCCACGGCTCGTACCTGTTGCTTATTTAATGGATAAGTGGACTGGAATAAGTGGCTCTTATGTAACCGCCCACTGCATATTCTCTGTTTTTGATTCCCTCTGTCCTCCACCACTCTCTCTCTCTCATCTTAAATGAGCTTTCATCTTCTCACAGCACTGGAATCAAAGAGTCACGGTTGGATGCAGTTCATTAATTTCCTCCTCCGCTGGTAAACAAGCTCATTGTCTAATTATAAGTCATCACAGCTAATGAGCACAAACATCTCCATCTTAATATGCCAAGAGTTTTAGAGGGCTTCATCCGGTGCCTGCAATCAGCAACGAGACGGGGCGTCAACAGCAACAGAGACGGTAAATAAACCAGGTCCACTAACCATGTCCGAGTCCACTCCTCTCTGCTCGGGCAGCAGGGGCTTCTCCTCCGTGAACTGCTGCTCCTTCATCCCCGCCATCCTGGACAGCAACCTGCAATCACCATGGCAACACGCAGAAAAAGACACATCTGAGGTTACGTTGGCATTTCATCACACAGATCACGCCGCGTGGCTGACCTTAAAAGAAAAATCAGAAATAATCATCTGCGTCGTCATTGTGCGGTGGGATGAAGGCGGTGGTGACGATGTCCTTCATGGGATGATTTCACAAACCTCTGCTGTGAAATGATGAGAGGAATCAGTGAGCTGCAGTAATCAGAGCTGCTGACAGAGGGGATGGAATCATGATGGGAAATAACGTTCCTGCTGGCCTGCCCTCGTCATATGAAACGTTTTGTAAGATTAAAAAGACAAAATAAAGACATCCAAACCAAAAGGGAAACAACAACCCAATTCAGATTTCACTGTTTTGATTCTGAGTACAGTTATAACTTTTGTCTCTTTATGGTAGCATGTGTAACTGATGGGCAGAACACTGCAAATTATCCTTTCAAAATTCATTCACGCATGAAATACAGTGAAAAGTGAAGGAGTCTGAATACTATGTTAAACTGAGGTCTGTATAAATCTATATAAATCTTATATGCTAAGCCTCTCCTTTGTGCCTGTGTGTACTGATGTATTGCTGTGTTTCTGTCACACTGTTGGCGAGTGTGTGTAAAACCTTCTGAGACGCCGACCCTGTACTATCAGAGTACAAAGACAAAAGTATTGGGCCACATGCCATTCTAAATCCATTGGCATGTTGCAGTTAGAACAGCTTCCACTAGGCTTGGAAGGCTCTGTTTGTACATACGTTTGCGGGGACTGACAGTGGTGCTGGACAAGAGATTCTAGTTCATCCAAAAGGTGCATGAAAGGGTTGAGGTCAGGGCTCTTTGAGGCCCAGTCAAGTTCATCCACACCAAACTCGTCCAACCATGCCTTTCAGGAGCTGTGCACTGGGACACAGTCATGCTGGAACAGAAAAGGACCTTCCCTAAAACTGTTCCCACAAAGTTGGAAACAGAATTGTCCAGAATGTCTTGGTAAGCTGAAGCATTAAGATTTCCCTTCACTGGAACTAAGAGGCCCAGGCCAACCCGAGAAAAAATACCCAAAACATTATCCCTCCACAATCTTTACAGGTGGCAAAATGTGGTCAGGCAGGAAGCAGTCTCCTGGTAAGCACCAAACTCAGACTTCCAGATAGAGAGGCGTGAGTTATCACTCCAAAGAATATGTTTCTGCTGCTCAACAGTCCAAAGGCAGCATGCTTTACACCGCTCAGGTGTGTGTTGGGCATGGTGTGTGATGATGTACGGCTTTCGTGCAGCTGCTCGGCCATGAAGCTCCTGGTGCTGCTGTTAATGCCAGAGGAGGTTTGGACCTCTTAACTTGCTGAGTCAGCAGAGCGTTGGTGATCATGACACCGCTCATCGACCACACCGGGTAACTTTACAAGCTGCTCCACTTTTTGACTGAGTTGCTCTGGTTTCTAAGAGGGAAGAAACTTCTCAAACTCACTTGCTGCGGTGGTGGCGTCCTATTACAGTGCCACACTGGAACTGATTGGTGAAAAAATGGGACGTTCCAAAGAGCTCACTGTTTGCAATGCGGACTGCATGGCTAGCTGCTTGTTTTGAAACTTAGTAATTTAATTACTATAAATAGTCTTAATACTTTTGTCCAGCTTATGTTTCCTCTGCTTGTTCTTTCGGCTGCTACCTTTAGGGTCACCGCAGCGGGTCATATATTTTGAACCCACATTTGGATTTGGCAAAGATTTTATGCCGGATGCCCTTCCTGATGCAACCGTCCCCATTTACCCAGGCTTGGGACCGGCACTGGGAGTACCCCTCAATCCATGGAGGTTTGCATCAGGAAGGGCATCCAGCATAAAACCTCAGCAAAATTACAAATGCAGATTAATCCACTGTGGTGACCCCTTGGGGAGAATACAAAGGAGCAGCTGAAGGTTCTTCCATGTCTTGGCAATCAGCAGGCAACAAAATAATCACTGACATACATCAGAGATATTTGTCCAGCACTGAACAAGGCAGCAAAAGGAAGAGCTCTCTCTAAAAACATCGCTCCAGCACTAAACGTGGCCACAAACTCAGAAGCTGTCTGTAAAGTATCTATTTTTAATTTTTTAATAAAAACAGAGAGCAAAATGCTTCAGACTGAGCGGTTATGAGAACAAACTTTGTAGCACCAAATACATGAAATCATGTCTCCACCATGTTTGTGCTGTAGAGGAGAAATATAAAGTCCAGACTGGTCAAAGTTTGTTTCTCTGAATCTGAAAGTACAGTCTCAAGTGATGTCCTCGTCTAGTCGACAGAGATGCTCACTGACCGTGATTCAAAAAGTGGAGCTCGACAAGAAGACCGAGGCTTATGAAGGTCTAATCAAGCAGGCTCGTGGCGTTTTCCTGCGCTGCCGCAACACGCCGTCACATGCGAGGACACCAATACACACTGATGCATGCACACACAGTGGGAGCGGGCTCAGACTCCGTCAGAGACGCTGGATCATGATACGAGTCGCCAACACTGGAGCATGATCGTACTCAAAGGGCTCCGGGCTAGCTGAGCCTGTAAGAGATGCTGACTTCAGTACAGCATGTTACACTGTTATATTTTCACATGAAATTACATTTAAAACAGGCTGCAGCAGAGCAGTGGGTGCTTAAAAAACACGTCATGATGTATGTCCCACAAGTCATCGTCAGCCAAAATCAGCTGTCCGCGTCGCTGACAGTTTGTTCTTACACTTTTTTTAATTCCTTATTTCCAAACACTGATATTTCAAATGTAAAATTTAAAAAGGCCAAAGGAAGCACTGAGAGAACTGAACAAACTCTATCCATCCATTTCAGGGCCTATCCCAGGTGTTATGGGACACAAACCCTGGACAGGTCACCAGTCCATCACGGAGAGACAGACAACCAGACATCTGGGGCTGGGTTCAAACTGCCTGTTCACTCAGCCCCCTGCGTGTCCTTGGACTGTGGGATGAAGCCAGAAACCTCATGCAAGGACAGGGAGAACATTAACTAGGACCAGACGACAACGATTAAATGCTTTACCTGAGTGTACTTCAAGATATTAATAATAAAACTAACAACAGCACACAGAATATCTAACAAGAAATCCCCAAACCCTTTGTCAGACAGAGACATGTACTCAGTAATGATACAGCAAACTCTACCACAAACACTGACTTTAAATTTTAGTAAATTAGATGAATAAACCAGCCTCAGGGGCCCACGAGCCAGTGTACTCCTAGTGTTGGTCCCAAGCCCGGGTAAATGGTGAGGGTTGCGTCAGGAAGGGCATCTGACGTAAAAACTTTGCCAAATAAAATATGCGGATTCATAAATGATCCTCTGTGACGACCCCTAACAGGAGCAGCCGAGAGAAGAAGAAGAACTGCTGTGATGGAGTTGGTGACTCAGAGGTCACATGTTAGAGGAACTGAAAGTACAGACTGTAATTTACCTCCCGGCTCCCTCTCATGATGAATGAATATGTTTAAAACATCACTCCTGTATTACTGTTTGGCTTTCCTGAAGCACATATAGCTCGTGTAGGTAAACCTAAAGCTGCAGGTATTAAAGGAACACCTTCCAGTCTTCTAAACGCTTTGTCAAACTAGGATCAGGCTGCGCAAAAGTCCTGAGCCACCCCTCATTTCTTTATATTTGCTTCCGAGGAGCCATGACGTCCTGTAATTTTTACAGTGGTCTTTGGACAGTGGCTGCTTTTTCAGTCCAGTCCTTCTGCCTGACCATTTTCAGCACAGACCTAGGAACCATTCAAGCTTGAAAAAGCCCCTAACACAAGGGATAAACCAGTGTTGTGTCTACACACAACAGACAACTTAGCAAAGAACCCATTTTAAACTGTATCTGTAGACACTTTGTTACAAGCAGCCTGTCACAAAAGCACATTTTGTTGCCATTTCTTTAGTTAAAGTTATAAAAAATGTCAAAGACAACACAGTGTGACAGTATTTTTGCACCAAAAGGGTAATTCCCAAAGTACTATTAGCTGAAAACTTGGAATATCTCAGCATGGTGTTCAGTGTGTCCTTAAAAATGTGAGGAACAAACGAAGAAGTGGCACTTACTGTTCATTCACAACAGATGAACAGTTTCTGAAAACTCATGTCCGTAAGAAATAGAAAAGAATCCAACTAACACCTGACACAGGACCAGACAGATGCATCTGGACCTTCAGCTGATCCAGCTTCTTCATCAGAAATGGTCTCAGTGGAAGGGTGGCTGTCAAGAAGACATTCTTAAGGAAGGGAAACAGGGAGAAAAGGCTGAGCTATGAACATGACACAAGAAATGGACTGAACATGAGTGGCAACAATTCTTATGGTGTGATCAATCCAAATTAGACATGTTTGGTTCAAATCGTCATCATGTATGGAGGAGGTTATAAGAGAGGTACAAAAGCCATCTGTAAAACACGATGGAGGCTCCATCATGGTTTGGGGCTGCGTTTAATCCAGTGATGTTAGGGTTCCTGTCAAAACTGATGAAATTATGAATTCAGAAAAGTGCTGTCAGATTTTGTTCCACCATGTAATACCATCTGCACAGCATCTGATTGGCAGCAGCTTCATGTTTCAGCAGGACAATGATCCCAAAAACACTGCCAGTGCAGTAAAAGCCTACCTGAATAGGAAAACACACAAGGGAACACTCTCAGTCATGGATTGGCCTCCCCAGAACCTGAACCTCAAAAGCACCGAAGCAGTGTGAGATCATCTTGACAGAGAATCTAAAAATTAGCCAACATCCAAAGAAGAGCTTTGGAAGAAGAAGCCTGGAGAACCATTCCTGAAGACACCTTAAAGACAGAAAGCTTGGCTCAGAGAGATCAGGCTGTGTTGGAGAATAAAGGAGCTCAGAACAAATACTGACTTTCAAGCTAGTTAATATTCTGCAAACTCTGTTTTTGCCTCATGTCCTGTATTCACATTTATGTGTGCACATTTCTATAAATTGTTGCACCATTTTCCATTTTGAATGCAAGATATAAGGAAATGAGGGGTGACTCAATACTTTTGCACAGTACAGTGTATTAAGTGGCGAGTCTCATTCATCACCTGCACCTTCAGCAACTTGTACAATCAAACTGTTTCTTGATCTAATGTTGAAATGTGGAGAACGCCTGATGGTCTGAGTTGGTTTCATTCAAAGGAAGGACTTCAAGGCTTCTCCATACCTGGTGCAGGAACTTTCTGGGCAGCTTGAGATCAAGAAACTAACTAACTGTGTATCACACAGCAGAAGGCTGATAGATCACAACCTTGTTTAAAGTGCATTAAAAGCCTTTTTTATTTTCATTCTAAAGTTTAATTTAGATCATAGCTTTTAGTCTCATTGATGTGCTACAACAAACACTGGCACTCAGATGCTGGAGCATCAAAATTGATTTTAAGCGATCCAAAACGAGCCTCTCTGAGTACACTGGGTTAAGCTTAATCTGTACTCTTAGACACAGCTTAAATAACTTGTTTGGCTTTTTTAAACCTTTCCTGCATTATTCCCCAAATGACGCACTGACAAACAATATTCTGTTCCCTTCTGCTGGGTTGGCTGATGCTCTTTTGTCGTGATGTTGTGGAATAGCATCCAAATGGGTGTTACTATGCGGTCGTAACGCTGAATCTGGTGCAATGGCCATACCCAAGGCAGCTGGAGAATCCCGTTAAACATGTTGGCAAGTACTGTTGGTAAGTACTTGATATCGGAAACTTCCTGTTTTCCACTTGTATTCCGCATGTATTCCAAGTCCTACTGACCAGTTTTTGGTCTCATGCAATAAAAAGTCCACGAGGAAAGCAAAAGACAGATTGCTTTTGCTGAAGTCCAATGTCAAACCCAACGGTTTCATGGTCAACATCTGACCACAATTTCATTTTTTTGCTAGTTTTTTGAAAATGTGTTTGCAACGTGACCGGCAGTTTGGGCCATCTTAGCCGGAGTACCTCCTGGCTACACTCCTTCTCTCAGAAGCGAAGTTGGCTGACTAGTCCATGGGTTAGGAAGGACTGTGAGGACGAGGGCCATCTCTGGTGCCCCTGGTCATTCAGGATAGCACCAAAGGGAGGTAGCAGAGTCTTGTTCCTGGCCCCAAAGTAGTGCCTTAAACAACACGCACACAGGCTAAAGTATACGTTAGTAACACGTCTGCAGTGAAAGGCAGCTGCTAAGCACTATCGCCCCCTTAGCACCACCTTATCTTCTCAAACTGACTCCTGATATTTTCAGTAGTAGACGTGCACCAGATGTTAATTAGACTTTTCTTTTGCAGATTTTACATTTAGGTGTCGTGGTCTGGGCTGCGGCCTCTCCCTGTGGCATCCTGGCTCCTCCCTGGATTGGGCCGTCCTGGGGGCTCATCACCTTCACCTGTGGCCGACACACACCTGTACTCCATCTCCACCAATTCCTGCCATATATAAGACCCGGTTCTTGACCAGTATCCTCACCAGGTTGTTAGTGGGAACACCAGGCTTTATGAAAACCCTTTTGACGACCAGCCTTTCCTGTTCTCATCCTGCCATCTTGTCTTCCTGTCCAGTGCACCTCCATCGTGTGTGTTGAGCCACTGCCGGAGCTCCCAAGGAAGGACTGGACTGTCTCTCAGGAACTGTTCACTAGATCTGGACTCCCTTCCCCACCTCCCTTTATCCATGCCTGCTTCCTCCAATAAACTGGTTAAACATTTCCTGTATTGTGGTCTGTGTCTGGGTCCTCTTAAACATCATGACATTAGGTTTATCAGAGTGTCCCCGTAGTGTAATGGTTTACACATTCGCCTTACAAGCGAAAGGTCTCTGGTTTGATTCCAGGTGAAGACACAAGGCCCTCTCACCATGGAGGGTTGAGTCAGGAAGGGCCTCAGCTGATGCGGACGAATCGGCTGCAGCGACCCCTTGGGGAGAATACAAGGGTGAAGCTGAAGGCACATTTTCAGAGCTGTTAAAACAGCCCCTAAAATAAAAGCCAAACTGTCCTGTATTAAATATTTTTTGTGATTAGGATGACTCTCCTTCACCCATACCTTGAAAGTGGCATCATCACCTCTGTCTGCTCCCTTTGGTCTCATTTTTCTTCCCTTCTCTCTCACCTCTACTGCTGTCTCTCTCCTTTCTCTGGCAGTCATTCAGCACAATCTCTGTGTTTTATCCGACACCCTTAAAGAGACAAAGCCCAGACGCCACTTACACTTGCTCCCAGAGGCTGATGAAGTGTGTGTTTGTGTGTGTGTGTGTGAGACCCTACAGTGTCACAGCCACTACTTAACAAGGAAAGAATGAACCACCCTAAGAAATCACACACATCATCCCAGCACAGCACGGATCCTCCTGTCAAAACTGCCACCGTCGGTCATCGGTGAGCACAGAACAGGACAAAGCTGCACAGCTCACTCAGTGAAGACCAAGTGCTGAGTCAGCGAGCAATGGCAAGCTTCACTGAATGACTTTGTCCCTATAGAGTAGAGGTGGTGAAGGTGGATGAGTTTAAATACCTGGGATCAACCATCCAAAGCAACGGACAGAGCACAAGAGAGGTGAAGAAGAGAGTTCAGGCAGGGTGGAGTGGGTGGAGACGAGTGTCAGGGGTGCTTTGTGACAGAAGGATAGCAGCAAGAGTGAAAGGGAAGGTTTACAAGACGGTAGTGAGACCTGCTATGATGTATGGTTTGGAGACGGTGGAGGTGGAGCTGGAGGTGGCAGAGCTGAAGATGTTGAGATGTTGACTGGGAGTGACCAGGATGGACAGGATTAGAAATGAGTCCATCAGTGGGACAGCTCAGGCTGAGATGGTTTGGACATGTTCAGAGGAGGGATAGTGGTCATATTGGACAAAGGATGTTGAAGATGGAGCTGCCAGGCAGGAGGAGAAGAGGAAGAGCACAGAGAAGGTTGATGGATGTAGTGA
>VUQH01036879.1:4164-16118 GCA_015106775.1 Etroplus canarensis | reverse complement strand
TGGTTATTTCTTGGGTATTTTTTGGGAGAAATGGACGCCGTGTGCTCCGGACCAAAGAAGAAAAGGATCATCCAGACTGTTACCAGCAACAAGTCCAAAAGCCAGGGTCTGTCATGGTATGGGGTTGTGTCAGTGCCCTTGGCAAAGGTAACTTGCACTTCTGTGATGGCACCATTAATGCTGAAAAGTACATAGAGATTTTGGAGCACAATATGCTGCCTTCAAGAAGACATCTTTTCCAGGGACGCCCATGCATATTTCAACAAGACAATGCAAAACCACATTCTGCACACATTACAAAGTCCTGGCTGCGGAGGAAGAGGGTACGGGTACTTGACTGGCCTGCCTGCAGTCCCGACCTGTCTCCAATAGAGAATGTGTGGCGCATTTTGAAGCGCAAAATGCGACAACGAAGACCCTGTATTGTTGCCCATCTTAAGACTTGTTTGCAGGAAGAATGGGACAAAATTACACCTGAAACACTTCATCACTTAGTGTCTTCAGTCCCTAAACGTCTTAAGTGTTGTGAAAAGGAATGGCAACATTACAAAGTGGTAAATGCGTTACTGTTCCAACTTTTTTTGAAATGTGTTGCAAGAATCAAAATTGGAATACGTGTTTATTTTGAAAAAAAACAAAATTCATGAGGAACACATTAAATAATGTGCTGTTGTATTGTCTGCAATGAAATACAAGTCAAAGTAAATTTAGAAATCACTACTTTCTTTTTTTATTTTTGTTTTCCATACTGTCCCAACTTTTTCTGATTTGGGGTTGTAGAACTACAGACACTCGTGTTAAAAAGATTCTGGTAGAAGCTGAAGTTATGATTCAACGTCTTTACTCAAATACTGTAAAACTGATAAAGAATAGACTCTGAACTATACCCAGAATATAAAGGTAAAATCTAGCTTTTAGAAGGACATTTCTAGTTATTTTTGTGCCATACCCACTGAACCCCATGTCATATAAAAATATTAATACAAGGGAATAAAAGCTTTATTTCAACTTCTGTTATTTATTCTAACAAATATATTCAGTTTGAACAACCATTACGTAGAACACAGAGAAAAGAAAAATAAAGCAGATTAAAAATATCTCTATTTGCTGTTGTCTGCATTCTAGATGGATGACGCCTCCACACTTAAACAGAAAAATATAAATCATGCATTTCTTGTCTTTTTCATCTCCAAGTCAGTCACATGCAATAATTTGCAATATATTATGCTGTATTATTATAGATAAAGTTATAGGAGTTTAAAAATAAATTCTAACTGCAACATTAAAGTGATTAACTCATTAATGAATCTGGAATAAAGATCAAATAACTTAATGATTATGATTCTGCATAATGACTAATTTTACTTTGAATACTTTAACTATATTTGGAGCTAAAACTTTTGTACTGCTACTTACTTATAAAATGTATCTTTGGCTGCTCCCTTGTATTCTCCACAGCGGATTGATCTGCATCTGTAATTTGGCAGAGATTTTCTACCGGATACTCTTCCTGACACACCCCTCCATGGTGAGAGGGGCTTGTGTCCCCACTTGGAATTGCATTGTTTATTTACAAAACAATGCAATTTGAAGAGTATTTCCCTGCTTTTCCATATTAATTCTATTGTCTACTGTCATTACAATGACATTCATGACTTTTTCTACTTCCTTCCTACTTCCTGTAGTAATGTTGGCATTGCTAAAAAAGAATGACCAGTGCCTTTTATTGAAAAACTGGAGTAATCCCTTTTCTTTCTCCTCTGCAGTTTTCACAGTTTCCAAAGCCCACTTGGTGGGCTGAATCTGACCCTCTGACAGCCTGGTTCTGGCCCCCAGGCCACACATTTGACACCCCCAGTCAAAATACTTGATTAGTCACTTTGTAAAAGCAGATATCCAATACAAAATAATGTTTAAACTCTTGTACAGTGCCACATTTCACATAATACCATCTGTAGTATGACACATACTGTACAGTAATCTGCATAAGTTTTGAGCAACCCCTCATTTCTTTATATTTTTCCAAGAAAATGGTAAGATGCAAAGATTTACTGAACCATGTGCAAACACTAATGGAAATACAGTACATAAGGCAAAAACAGGGTTTGTACAGTTATAACAAGTTTAAAAGTCAATATTTGGTTTGAGCACCTTTATTCTTTAACATAGCCTGACCTCTCTTAGGCAAGCTTTCTTGGCATTTCTTGAAGATGTTTTCAGGAACGGTTCTCCAGGTTTCTTGAAAGCACTTCTTTGGATGTTGGCTGCCTTTTGTTCTGTTCTGTGTCAAGCTGACCCCACACTGCTTCAGTAATGTTGAGGTTTGGGTTCTGGGGAGGGTGATCCATGACTAATCGCGTTCCCCTGAGTGTGTTTGGGATTATTGTCATGCTGAAAAATGAAGCTGTTACCAATCAGACGCTTTTCAGATGGTATCGACGGTGGATACAAATCTGTCAGTACTTTACGGACTTTAAGGACTTATCCACCACATTTTATATTTGAATAATTAATAAAATAAATGGTTCACAAACAAGGCTACGTTCTTACAGCAGGTCAATTTGGATTTTTTGTTGTGATTATTATTATTACATGGGAGCATGTTTGAAAGCCCTTCAGAAAGCCTGAGGAACTATTGCACTGGTCTGGTCTTCTTGGAAGCAAAATAAAAAGAAATGAGGGGTGGCTCAAGAGTTTTGCACATTATTGTAGCTGCAGAAAGTACACTCTTTTTTTTTTTTTTACACTATTTATTTATGATTCAATATCCCCATCCTCTGCCTTGTTCTTGGTCACCCACTGAGCCACCCAGTGATTGAAACATCCTGGAAACACCCCTGCTGAAAAGGCCTGTGCGCGCTCAGTCAGTGAAAGCAACTCCCATCCACACAGCTGTGGTGGCGGAGGGATACCTCTGCCTGCATCCACGCAACGCTGCACCTACAACTGGGAAGGAAGGATAGAAAAAGAAATTAGAGAGCACAAATACTGCCTATTCACAGTGGCCCCAAAACAAAAAGCCAGACTGCAAAGCAGCAACCAACAAACACATCTATAATAAAAAAAAAAAAAACACACGCCAACTCAATGCGGCGTCTCCTTTTACAGACCGCTGTCCATTGTGTGGCGAGCATGGGAAACAGGGAAGGAGGATGCGCACTATTTCCCGACGCGCAGTGACATTGTTCTAAACCGCTCCACGATCAGGGCCATCTTTGGTCGTCCTCGCCGGTGACAGTGTGGACAGTGTGTATCATTGGCGATTAAAGCCCAATGATTAATAAATAACGTCTGACTCTGAAGAGCCATTTCAAGCAGCTGGGCTGAGACAGCGAGAGCCATTTTCCCGGTTCGTGGACTCACTGGCGCTCTTTCCTTCCACTACCCTTCATCTCTCAAGGCAAAAAGAGGGCGAGACGGGAGAGGCGGCGATACAACATGGATGAGGAATATGATGTGATCGTTCTGGGCACCGGACTCACGGTGAGTGGTCGAGCTCCGCTGTGTCTGCGCTGAAACAGAGCGGATTAATTGCGTGATGATGCTGTTCTTTTTTTTGTCTTTCTTTTTTTTTTAATAAGGCAAACCAGAGGCCCGCTATCCTCCCTCCTAGCCCAGGAGTGGGAGCCTCCTGCATCCCTGTGTGTGTGTGTGTGTGTGAGTGTGAGACAGTAGAAATTTGCCGTTAGAGCCGCTCTGTAGAAATAAACCCTACCGGCGGGTCGCGGCTTGAGAAGAAGCTATAGCCGTGCTCGAGCCGGGGGCTCGTTTGATTCCTCCAGCCTGCCAGCCGGCGCGGGGTCGCGTTACAACCCAGCAGCATCTTTTAGGCGTAACCCCCACGGCGTGTCACTGTCCTCGTTTGCGTAGACGGGCCTCCGTCCTGAGGTTGGCGCAGGCCTGCGCTCGACTTTACGAAATGACAGAGCCTTTCGCCGCTGACACTAGCGCCGGTTTCCTTCCCCCTCAGCACACCCTATGCGGCAGAAATGCGCTTTATGCGCTCTCCTCCCGTCGGTTTGTGCAGGCGCAGACATCGCTGTGTTTTTTTACAAAAGGTGTCCAGTACGACGGTACGCAGCCACAATGATTTCCCTTTTTTTATGTGGTTGAAATTCATTACAGAACCATTATTACTGTGATCATCATTATTAGTATTATTGTTGTTATTGCTACGTGGGTAGGACAATCCAGTTACGCATGCGCGTGCGATTCCCCCTGTCCCCCGCAGCCCTTCTGTCAAAACCTCCTTACTTGCATTTGCATCCAATTTTTAGTTTGTAATCTAATGTTTAGCTCTGAAGTGGGGTGGACAAAATAATAGAAACACTCCACGTACTATTGGAGCCTTCGCAGAGCAGTTATTTATTGTAGGAGTGTGTATAGGTGTGCCTTCAGAATTCTCTTGAATTGATGCCATTGACCTGTTGGGCGAATAAATCCTCTTCTGTGCAGGAATGCATTCTGTCTGGGATCATGTCCGTGAATGGGAAGAAGGTTCTGCACATGGACAGAAACCCCTACTACGGCGGGGAGAGCTCTTCCATTACGCCCCTGGAGGAGGTAAAGGGCTCCTGGGATCTATAAAAGCAAATCAATATAGTTTTTATGCTCCTCAGTATATCTCATTTTACTTCCAGTCCCATCTGCTGCTGCTTTATTGTCTTCATTTGCTAACTGTCTCATCCTCTGTAATTCCTCGGATTCAGGCTTTCTCGTCTTTCTCCACAGCTGTACAAGCGCTTCAATCTGCCAGATACCCCACCCGAGTCCATGGGCAGAGGAAGGGACTGGAACGTTGACCTCATCCCCAAGTTTCTCATGGCCAATGGTCTGAATCCTCTTACCATTAATCAGAATACTTTATCAATCCTGGGGGGAAATTGCTCAGATAGATCTAAATATAAAAGATGGAAAATATAAACCCTATATGCAAGAGAGTGCAATATGTAACCTAAATACTCCATATTTCAACAATACTAGATACAATCTATGCAAGAGATGGACACAGAAAATAGTTGAGGTGTCATAGGGAGGAGTTGTAAAGTTTGTTGGCCACAGGTGGGAATGATTTCCTGTGGTGCATCGTGGTGGGAGGACTATTGTTGAACATGCTCCTGTGCCTGTCCAGCGTGTCATGGAGAGGATGTGAAGGATTTTCCAATATTGTCCGTAACTTGGACAGCGTCCTCCTTTCTGACATCACCATCAGAGTCAAGGTCCACGCTCACAATGTTATTGGCCTCGCGGATCAGTTTGAGTCTGTTGGTGTCTGCTACCCTCAGTCTGTTTTGCCCCAGCACACTACATCATGGAGGATGGCACTAGCCACAACAGACTCATAAAATATCCTGAGCATCATCTGGCAGATATTAAGGGACCTCAGCTGTCTTAGAAAATAGAGACAGTTCTGGCCCTTCTTCTGGAGGGCTTCTGCGTTTTTTTTTTAGTTAAGTCCAGTTTATTGTCAATGTCACCACCAAGGTATTTGCAATCCTCCACTGTTTCCACACAGACTCCATGAATGGAAACGTGGATCACCAGTGTTCAGGGCCTTCTCGTGTTGTTTTAGGCAGCAGACAATAAGTCCACAAGATCCAAAGAAAAAGGAATGGACTAATCAGACTACTCAAGAGGGCCATTCTTTCACTTGATTCTGTAGCAGCAGATTATTTTTATTGTTCGAAGCTGGTCACACACTAAGATGTTCGCCCGCCTCATTGCAGGTCAGCTTGTGAAGATGCTGCTATACACAGAAGTGACACGGTACCTGGACTTTAAAGTAGTCGAGGGCAGCTTTGTCTACAAAGGAGGAAAGATCTACAAGGTGCCGTCAACTGAGACTGAGGCGCTAGCTTCAAGTAAGCCACCTGAATGCCGTCTCATCGCGTTTTGAAAGCGACGGTGTCATAAGTAGAGTGTTGAAACCTTTGTTTGAATTCACAGATCTGATGGGAATGTTTGAGAAGAGAAGGTTTCGGAAGTTTTTAGTCTTTGTGGCCAATTTCGACGAGAATGACCCCAAGACTTTTGAGGGCGTGGACCCCAAAACCACAACAATGAGAGATGTTTACAAGAAGTTTGACCTCGGCCAGGATGTCATTGATTTCACTGGCCACGCCCTGGCCCTCTACAGGACAGACGAGTAAGAACAACATTGCTTGTTACCTAGAATTAAATAGTTTATTTCTGCTTAATGCCACGGTTGCATCCTTTTAAATTTGAACCACAGATGCTATTATCAGTGTATACCAAAGTTTTTATGGTTTTCTCTTCACCTTCAGCTATCTTGATGTTCCCTGTTTGGAGACGATCAGTCGTATCAAACTCTACAGTGAATCGCTGGCGCGGTATGGCAAGAGCCCTTATCTCTACCCCCTGTATGGTCTTGGAGAACTGCCACAGGGCTTTGCCAGGTATTTTACCAGCTTGTGATAACTATGATCGAGTGCATCATAACTATCAAAACCACTTTTCGAGGTAACAAGTCTTACCTGCTTGTCATCTTAGGTTGAGTGCAATCTATGGAGGAACCTACATGCTGAACAAACCAGTGGATGAGATAGTGATGGAAGGTGGCCATGTGATTGGAGTGAAGTCTGAGGGCGAGGTGAGGCCAGTGCTGCTTTATTGTCCACAACTGTACAAGTTAAACAGTATCATAGCTCACTTTAATGTGGTTACACTGAAGGATTTCTTAAATATGCCTTGCGTACATCATTACTGTCTCATTCCTGCTGCAGGTGGCTCGTTGTAAGCAGCTCATCTGTGACCCCAGTTACATTCCGGACCGTGTCCGTAAGGCGGGCCAGGTGATCCGTGTGATCTGCATCCTTAGCCATCCCATCAAAAACACTAATGACGCCAACTCCTGTCAGATCATCATTCCTCAGAATCAAGTTAACCGCAACTCAGGTGCGCAACATTTTTGCTTTGATACAGTCAAACTATAAGTTTGAAAAACTAAAGAAGCTTTCTTTGTTAACTGACTTGCTGTTAAAGCCCTGCAAATGATCACTCTTATGGCGACGACTTGAGTAATACGTATTTCTGTATTTTAGCCATCTTAGAAATGGGGCATTTATTTATTTACCCACATTTTATATTGGCTAATTTCTAATCAGTACACATTAGTGACAAACTTGCACTGATTTTTTTATTTTAAAAGTGACTCTAATCAGATTTCTTTCAAAATGAACAATAAATGGCTCGACCTTACAGTTCCCTTTAGCACTGTGGTGCCTTTCAGCATGGGCCATCATTTTACTGTTTTGATTTACTCCACCACCTTGAATCTGTCTCAAGCAAAGTTTCAAGAACAAGAAGAAAGACAAACTGAAGCAGTAACTGGTGAAAATGGTGGCGCATTTAGTAGCTACAGAGAAAGATGTTTACCTTAGAAATGATGGGAACAAAAGCAGAGCCAAAGGAGAGTGAATGTTAGACATACGGCAGGTGGCCAGATACATGACTCCGGATGTATCCTTATATAAACAGGCAGCTGTTTACACATTCAGAAAGATAATATGTCAGTGTCTATACAGATTGTTTTGCTGCCTCCAGGTGGCCAAAAAAATCAGTTAATCTAAGTTTAAGGTAACACAGATGTAACTTTCTCCCCTTCTTAACCCTTTTGCCTATTCTCTAGACATCTATGTGTGCATGATCTCCTACGCTCACAATGTGGCAGCTCAGGGGAAGTACATCGCCATTGTCAGCACCACAGTGGAAACCAGTGAGCCCGAGACTGAGATCGAGCCAGCCCTGGAGCTGCTGGAGCCCATCGACCAAAAGTCAGTCCCGTGTTTACATCTGCTTACTCAAATTCTCATGTATTTATAGTTTAATGAGCAAACATACGATGAGAGGAACATACTGATAACATGGTGTAAAATGTATAATGTGACTGAGGTTGAGACATGACTCTCAATTTTTTTGACAGGTTTGTGGCTATTAGTGACCTTTATGAACCCACAGATGATGGTACTGAGAGCCAGGTGAGCCATTCTTTTCTAGTGTGAAAATCTAGAAAAAACACATTTTTAAATGTGTTTTTCAAGAAAATAAATTGATATGCCCTCACACCAAATATGGCGGTGTCAGAAGACTGGTTGACCACTTTGTTCCTTAGTAGTATTTATTGGTTGCTAATAATATTTGTACAATCAGTCATGGTTTCTAGAGCAGTAACTATCCTTTACTCATAGACTGTGTGTAAAACATGGGCATAGGCCATGGTTAACAAGATGCCACCCTTAGTCTGTATGGATGCATCACACAGACACTGACAGCTGCACTTAGTGCCAAGTTACAGACAAATTAAAAGGCGCCAACACCTTAAACACAGTAAAGGGTCCAATTCAGTAGCACTCGCAGACAGATAGTTGCCTTGTTGGTTTTCGGCTATCGCTGAAAGCAGCCACGCTCCTAATAATGCAAAATGTACACCTTAATAACATTTAAATTGATTTTTTTTTTTTCAAAGAGTCCCCCCATACAGTTGTCACAAAATGACTCAAACCATTTTATTTATCACACAGTAAACATGTTTATCTCTGCTGTACAGTTGGGCATTTGAGAAACTGCAGGGTTTTTTGGGGACTTGGTGATCCCTTGACTTTTCCCGTGATGGCACCATAAGGTTAATATGTTTAGTCCAGAGAGAAGTGTTTTCAGTTATTGGATAGATTGTTGTAGAAATTGTTACAGATGTTGAAAGTTCCTCAAGGAAAGAGTTAATCTGTTCTATTCAATATTGTAAAAGACTGAATCTCTTAATACAGAAGTAATTGTTCACTATTTTGATCACCCCATTATGGGGGAGGTGCAGATACATGTGAAGTTGCAGTCATGGCATTTATGTTTTATAGCTGTGGTAGCATCTATTGATTTTTCTCCGTGTGAGGCATTTAGATGCCAACTTGAAGTCGTAGTTACTGGCTTCAGACTGCTCTAATCACTAAGCTTCGGACAGTTTTCTTCTCTCAGCTCTGTATGATGTCAGTGTGAGTATTCCTGTTATGTTTATCTCACACCCACAGCTTAAGCTGTGTTCAAACCTTCTGTTTTCAAGCGGCAGCCAATGACAAAGTTGTGTTGGAGTGTTAAGGAGGTGTGTTAAAGGATATAAAACTGCTTGTTACACTAAGGCCCATTATAAGGAAAATCAGGATTATTTTGATCCGCGAATCATGCAGACCTACTCTGGACCTGGAAATGAACATAGTTTACAATATAGATAAAAAGTATTGGGCCACCTACTCATTACAGCTACAGGAACTTTTCTGACATCCCATTCTAAATTCATAGCCATATAGCTGAGAAATGGTCCCCACTTTGCAGCTATATCATTTTGGGTGATGGCCATTTCCCTGTGTGGGCCAGACAGATTCTTCCATACCGAACTCATCCAACCATGCCCCAGGAAAAAAAAACAACCCGTTGCATAATCCCTCCTCCACCAAACTGTACAGTTGGCATGATGCAGTCAGTCAGGTAATGTTCTTCTGGCATTCGCCAAACCCAAACGCATCTATCAAACCGCCAAATAGATAAGTGTGATTTGTCACTCCATGGAACACTTTTCCATTGCTACAGAGTCCAGTTGTGGTGTGCTTTACACCACTTCTCCCGACACTTGGCATTGTGCTTGGTGATGTAAGGCTTGCGTGTAGCTACTTGGCTGTAGAAATCCATGGCATAAAGCTCCCAGCTCACAGTTTTTGTGCTGATGTTAATTCCAAAAGAGGTTTGGGACTCTGCAGTTATTGAGTCCGCAGAGCGTGGACGACTTTTATGCACTTTGCATAACAGAGCAACTCCACTCTGTAACTTTACATAGCCTGCTACTACTTGACTGAGTTGCTGTGGTTCCTAGACACTTCCACTTTGCAATAATACTGCTGATGGTAAAATATCTAGGAGGGAAGAAATTTCCCCAGCTGACTTGTTGTAGTGGTGGCATTTTATCACAGTACCGCACTGGAATTCAGAATGACCCATTCTTTCAGAAATGTTTGTAAAGCCAGACTGCATGGTGAGGAGCTTGATTTTATACACGTGTGGAAATGGGATGCCTGAATTCAGTGATTCAGAGGTGTGGCTTATTACTTTTGTCTATATAGCGTAGGTCCCTTTTAAGCATCAGCATGTTAGCATTGTTTCAGTAAAACATGTTAGCATGTTATCATTTAGCTCAAAGGACCACTGCAGCCTTACAGAGCTGTTAATTCTAATTTTTATTTTCTGTTTTTCCCAGATCTTCGCCTCAAGGTCCTACGATGCCACCACTCACTTCGAGACCACTTGCAACGACATCAAGGACATCTACAAACGTATGACCGGGAGCGACTTTGACTTTGAAAACATGAAACGCAAACAGAACGATGTGTTTGGGGAGGATGAGCAGTGAGGTGCAGAGGGTGGCTTCTGAGAGAGGGCAAGGCTGGGAAAGGAGGTGGACGCAAAAAGGGAGGCGACAGGGCCTTAGGTAGAGGGCTGGGGCTGCCTAAACAGTGCTTTAAAAACAAATGGGTTGGGGTAAAGTGTGCGCGTGGTGGAGAGGGTGTGTGTCGGGGCTCTGCCTGTCTTCAGCCGCTTGCCTCCACCTCCTGGTGTCTTTCTCTCTCTCCCCCTCTCTGGGCACACATTCAAACACATAAATGCTCACAGACACACACATACACGCTTTTCAAATATTCACATTCCCTTTCTCTGTCACTGAAAAGCAGGGTTGATATGGTCTTTCATTCCATTGTAGAATTTACAGTATAATCATGTCTTAACTATGATCATTAGAGGTGAATTTATTACTTGTTGTTGGCGATTTTTCAAAGCATTTCATTCTTTCTGTAACATCTTTCTCCTCATATCAGAGGTGTGGTGGATCAAAGATTGATGGCACTGAGAGGTCTAAACTGCGAGCTCTGGCATGAGAGATCTGTAATGGCTTAGTGTAGAATCCCCTGGAAGGGTCGCCTCCAGTTGACATGCATGCATCTTTTACACACAGTAGTATTGTACATAGACTCAAATGACACTGCGGTATGAAGGCTGGACCATTCCACGCATCACTCCTGTCAACCCTGCTTTCACTTTTCTCTTACTTGGTCTTTTACCTGTGTTTCTTCAATAGACGCCGCTCCTTTTGGCAAAATCTGTTGGTCGGGCTAAAAAAAAAAATGTGATGAAGTTACATATAAACTGGCTGTTCTGTCAGCTGGTAGTGCTCACTTTGCAATGCTGTTGTGTTTCCCGTGCTAGCAGGCAAGCTAACCAGTGGCTATTAACTGTCAAACCCTCCCTACTCTCCCCAAAACCCCCAACAGTTCCTTTGTTTATCTCTGTTGTGTGATGTCATTTTTGAATTTGAATAGTTTACTTTCTAACATTTTAAATTATTGAAGAGTTTTATTTCTATAAGCTTGGTGTACATTTCACTGGCTGAAGTTATGAAGTTTACAGAGCAGAGGTTGAACTGTGGTCTTTAAGTTACAAATAGGGAATGTCAGGAGCAAAAGAGGCACGGAGAGGATTTGTCTTGTGTCAGGTGAGGCTTTCTGTGAAGCATTCTGGAAGATTTGAAGCAATGAAGAACTTGTTGGGATGCAAGGAAATGTGCCACGGGGATAAGAATGTATGTGGGGATGTTGTTTTTGAGAAGTTTCACTTTAGGGTGAAGACAGTAAAGACTGAAATTTCGGCTCTCAGTGGAAGCACCAGATTGTGTCTTGGTTGTTTCAACCCTTGTGTTTGTCATTGAGATAAGTCATTACCCTCTTAAAAATTGTAGTGTGACATAGAAGGATAGGCAGGGAACTCCTATAGCTTTTAAAAGACTGTAGCATAGCAAAAGTGTGAAGCCACAGTTCCAAGTGCCGCCCCATTAGAGCGAACTGAGATGCTTTTTTTTTTTTTTTTTTGGGAGGGGGTTGTAGCCTTAATTTTGGGTCTAA